>JAHLSL010000062.1:15172183-15362871 GCA_025920805.1 Petroica traversi | reverse complement strand
TCCCTTTGTTCCCGGCGGGATGACAGCCGCTCTCAGGTGTGCGTGCGGGCTGCACAGGGGTTTTGGGTGCCAGGGTCGGCTGTAGCTCTGGAGTTGGTTTTTTGGGTTTTTTTTTCCGATTAAATATCGGGTTTTATTTTCGACAGAATTGCGTGTTTGGCTGATCTTAAAGGAAAAAGAGAAAGAAGGCCATATAATTGCATACGTGTAGAGTTGTGCACATGTTCTCATGTGTGTATTTGTTGCTGTCATGTGCTGTCTAGATTGTAGTACGTAAATGCAATAGGTGTTATTCACAGAGGAACACATGGAGTACACCCCATGTGCATAGCACAGAGGTTGGAATTCAGCTTTAACTCAAAGGTAATGCTAGATGTATTTGTCCCTCTGCTTTTCCTGCACGAGTGTAAGCACTGAACAATACTCTGTCTGTGGTATGTAATTTCTGCACATCTGTATCTTCAGCAGACCTCTGCTGACTCGTATCCTAACATTCCGACGTGCTAAACCAAAAATTATTGTAAAAAATCATCTTTTTTGTAATACTCAGCCTTCCCTAAAAGCGTATTTATCTTCTCTGCAAACATAAAAGGAGTGTGACTCAAATCTTATTTCCCTAGGCCTGAAATAAACCAGATCTGGTATTTGGATGGAAGACAAATTTTTTATATGGACCAGGTAATTTTCCTGACCTTGTAGAAGCTCTTTGTACTCTTTGTACAAAGTAGTTACTTATATTCTTAAAGGATCACTGACTTTCCTGTTTTGATGCAGACCCAGTTAATTCAGGGAAGGTTTTGTATGGCTTTAGATTGTGTTCCAAGGTGCTACTTTCAGTCAGGAGAAAGTACCAAACCACACCCCGTACACTTTTTTTCACCACCACCAACCCCCCCCTCCCCCCCATGTGCACTCTTTTAAGCTTTTCTTAAATGCAACATGGGATTTATGATAGTGGAACAAAAAAAAAAAAATCACAGTTAGTAAACAGAGATGTCTTACAGGAATTTCTTATGGCCTCACTAATTTTGAGAAACAGCTTTCTTTTGAATAACAATTCTGCATTTTGAATATATGGCGTTCTATGCATATATGCTTGCATTTTTTAGGCCTGTCATATTTATAGCATCTGCCTGTGTTTCAATGCTGTTTTTCTCTTTGACACACAAAATTAGGCACAAATACTTTTTATTCATAACAGAGAAATATACTTTATATATCCTTGTCAGCCTGGCTTAGCTTAACTCTTTCTTGAAACTGTTTTGGAGAAGTTGACATTTCATAAGTCTGAAATCAATTTAAAAGCTATCATGTTAAAGTCAACATTGCAAATATATTTCAGTTTAATTTTTCTGTAGTAGTGAGATATTAAAAAGCATAATAAGTAGAAAGTCTGGTTTAGTAAAATCTTACTTCCAAGTTGTTAGACTGCTAGATGGTTTTAGTATTATGTGGAAGATTTAAATAGTTATTAGTGTAGAACTATCATGCTGTTGTTCCATTCATTCTGATTCTTAGTCCAAAAGTATTTCTGACAGTGAAAAGTCTGAATACTTGAACTAGAACTGTCATTTTAAACCAAAGCAAAACCTTCAAACAGTATATGATTTTAAATTTGTGAATTTTTTTTTTTATTATCGTGTTGCCTCTGGCTAATTTATTTTTCATCTACATTTCATTAAACTGGGAAATTCTAAACTCCTTCAAACTGCAATACTCAGGTGGAAAGATGGAAATAATTCATATAATCTTCATATGGAATAGAACTAGAGTGACCTGAGTAAGGATGGAGCAGGAATAAAGATAATTCAACTAAAGCATATGAGGCGTACATGCATTATATGTACAACAACTTGTAAGTGTGCAGATCTACCCTCTTTCTTTAATTTATAGCATTGTCAGGAACAGTTGATCTAGCACGTGGAGTCAGACATGGGAAAACAGGAATTTGGAGGTTCCAAAGTTGTTGAATGAAATATATTGGAACAGAAGGATAGACACTCTTAATGAAAGACTAAAAAGCGTTGAAATAATTTTATGTTAATGCACTAAAACATGTTAAGGAGTGAAGACTGTCAACAATACTGCAATAAAAATGTTAAATTTGAGGGTGAAGATGAGATAGTATCCACTTGAATGAAAATCATTGAGCATAGGGTAGGAAAAATACTTAATAAAGATACAATTTATTATGTGTCTGTTGGTACAGATTGGAGCTGGAAAATAATGCCTACAAATAAGGGGTGTGGGGGAAAACTAAAGCTGAGATTGTGTGATCATTAAGATTTGTGTGATTTCTTGTGCGCAGACATCAGCAAAAAGGTCAACCAATGTTGCTGGGAATTATATGAATTTGAACTTGACAGAGGATAGCTTCTTTTATGGAACTGATACCGAGCAAACAAGAGACAAGGATAATTTAGATGAAATTTTAGTAAATGATAGGATCTGCAGGAAAAACTAATGACAGAAAATAATCTTAAGTATAATGTTTGTGAGCTTTTCTTCTTCATGTGAAGTTTCAAGACGGAAGAATGTGAAGGATCTGTAACTGCGGTCTAGCATTTCAGAAAGGCAAACTCAGAAATAAAAAACTTTAGTGAGTACTGGAAGAAGAATTCAGATAAGACAGATGCTACTTTATGTAAAAAAAAAAAAAAAGCAAATGTTATTGAATTCTTACAGTGGAGGAGAAGGGGGTGAAACAAAATAGCCCACCTAAACTGGAATGCAAAAGAAGGTAAAAGTCTTCAGAAAGTTATTAAGAGTAAGCACTAAACCTAAAGAGAATGAAAAAGAGATATTGATTAGTTAGAAGAAATCTGCATCAATACTTAGAAGGCATAAAACCAAACTGAGAATGGTCAGAAACCTTGTTAAACCAAAACTTGCACAGAAACCTGAAACAGATTAAAAACGTCTTAAACAATGTAGATAAAATGAGAACTTAAGAAGTGGAATGGTTGTTGAAGAATGGGGTAGACATTAAGAATAAAGTAGGCCCAGACTAAATAGGTAAATAGGTACCAGAAAAGTTGCCTCTGTTTCTGGTAAGAATATATGTAAATTTTGATATCTAGTGAAAGTAGGAATAGGGTAAGAGAAATCACATCCTCAGTCATGACACAAGCATTTGGTCCAGCAATTTTGTGTTCTAAAATACTGCAATGATCAGCTCCTTTGTAATGCACTTAGCACTAATTTAAGGGTATAAGGTAAGTGAGTCTGGAATTTTTAGACAAAATTAGAGGTCTTTCTGAGAAACAGATGTGTTGAGATATATACATACATATATATATATGTATGTGTGTATATATATATATATATATATGTATATATATACACACACACACACACATACACATATATATATACACACTATGGAAATATTTTACAATTTTAGTCTTATTTTGACCTGTTGGTATTTTTAAATTTAATTCATGTGTATGTATATATTGTTTTCTTTTGGCCTAGGCTGATAGCAGTAGTGTGAAATGGAATAATGCATTCTAGACTCACGAATTAAAACTTTTGGAATAAGCTGGGAAGATCCAAGTCTATAAAAAAATTCTCGGAATTTAAAGCTAGTAGTGAGTCAGGAAGGGGTCATAGGTTGCTATTATAAATGAAGTACTTGTATAAAGGGAAAAGAAAAACATGTTTCTATGATGTGTTAGGCAGGATGTCCTAATAGGTAGGAAGGCATTATAAGTATTGTAAAGGATGTGCTTTTACATTACTTCCTGGTGCATTATGCATGGTTCTAGTCATACATTCAAAGAAGATACTAAAATGAAGTCTAAAGATCAGGAAGAAACTATGTTAATTAGGGCATGGAAAATGTGTCTACAGAAGAGAGATTAAAAAAAAAAAAAAGGAATACATAGCCAAATAGATATTGAAAGGACATGAGTCCTTACAAATGCATTTTTAGTTACATGCTAAAAAAAAAAAAACAAACCAGAATGTATTTGAACTGGAGAGTGATGTTGGCATGCCATCAAATGCTTATATATTGATTATAAAACCTAGGAAAAGGAAGAAGTTTGTGACTTGTGAGAGACTGTGAGACTGGAAAGGTCTTCCAAATAGGTAATCAGACCAACAAAGTTTTTTAAAATAGAGCTTGAAAATAAAAAATTGTGTAATCCAATAGGACAGTTCCTGTTAGAAAAGGGACATTTGTATCAAGTTGGAAAGGAAAGCGCTTTTTGAAGGAGTTGGAGTATGTTTTTTCTACACTTATACTGTATCTCTTCTCTGCCTCAGGGCTTACTGCAGGCTCTCAGGTCAGGTAGGATGTTTTCTCTCTTTATTGTATAATTTAGATTCTGAGTTATGTTAATTTCTTTCTTTCTTTTGTTCTTCTTTGTATAGTGGGACATATTGTAACTCCTAGAACCTTCTGCAAAGAATTTCTAACATATTTCCTCCTGTTGAGGAGGTCTCCACAGACCATTGGCAGTGCCCTTTTTTCTCCTTTCCTCTCTTTTTTCTTTTTCCCGAAGGAAGGTTTGAGGTTTGACTTTTGGTCTTTACTGCAAATTAAAGGTTTTAAGTGACTGGGTAGTACCATCTAGACTAAAAGTTCTGTAGATCTCTTTTTTTTTTTAACTAAATATTTGGTATTTTGTAACTCTACATTGTGAGGATGTAGAAATGTAGATAGTCCCTTTAAGCAATATGCTTCTATTACTGTTTATGAAAATGAAATTCAACTCAGTTCCATTTTGTCAAAAACAGTTGCTAAATTTTCAGCATTTTCAATAGGATATGGCATGGATTAAGTGACATACTGCAAAAATTCTCTCTGAAATTTCCTGTCATTATACATAGTTCTGACTTTTCATTTCTCTTATCTCCTTTCAGTACTTAGGAATATCAAATAATTAAAATTATTTCATGTCAAATATGTCTAATGTAAGGTATCTAAATCTATCCATAATAACTGAAATAAAAGGATTCTGGTTTGTTCTGGATCTGAACACTTCCTCTGGGATAGCTTCTTAGTTTTTCTGGGGGAAATTGTAGAGTAGAAAAAGGGTTTTATTAATATCCTTACATACGGGGTTAACCTTAAGGTACAAATCTATTAGGCTATTCTTTTCTTTCTGCATGAGTTTTCTTACACTAAGCAAAATAGATTTAACAGCAGAAACTCAGAGAAGAACCAGATGTTTTCTGCCTTAATGGTTAAAACATTCAATAGAAGGAACAGGCTTAAAATTTCTACACCACATTAGTTAGCAGAAATTTGAATATGATGAGTATACTATCCCTCAAACACAGAGGGTGACCTGTCTCACCCTTGTTCATTTTGGGGAAGTTAAGCATCCCATGAGAATTTCTAATGAACTGTTCCTCACAAGCGACAAAAGCAGGGGAAGTCAGAAATTGAAAATCAGGGATTATATATAAATTAGGCTTCCAAGTGATTCAGTAGTAACAGCTCTAATGTAATTCCTAATGTCTTTGAAAAAGATTGCTGCAAGAAATACAGCAAGAAATGTTGATCCTTGAGGCACATGAATGTACCCAGCAAGAACTGTGACGGTCTTAATGGTTTCTGAATGCTGGAACTAGGCTCTGTAAATGATAGGTAAGACTGCATATATATATGTATGCAAAATTCACTCTGCGTAACTTTAAGTGGATACAGATGCTTAGCTTTATGTTTTGCCATGTAAATAATTTCTTTGGAACCTACTTGAACACACAGTAATTAATACAATAAAAACATAAATCCTTAATCTGACTCTTCCAGGAAAAAAAAAGCTGCTCCTATGCATTTCTACATCATATGTTTAAGCATAATACATGTGTCAGTTTACTTATTTATGTACATATATTCACAGACTGATTATTAATGAGACTGATTTGTCCTTATTTAAAATAAATATAATAATTTACTTACAAATTGATAATCAAAAATCAATTATTTTACAATTCTACCCAAGAGGCACTACAGCTGTGTTATGTTGTATTAAAGAAAAGTCAGGAATATTTTGGTTTGTTTTATATTTTTAAATAAGTAGACTTGCTCCGGTAAAAGTGCAAAAGCCTGAGAATGAACTGAATTTCCATGTTTTGGCTACTCGGCGTGACCTGAATTTCATACCGCTGGTGGCTCCTCCAGGTCTTCCTAGAGGGGAGTTTTCATCAATTTCTGCCACTAGGTGTCCCTACATGTGTGCGGGAAAATCCTGATTAAACATTAACTGCAGGAGGAGGAGAGGAGAGATTGAGCGGGAGGAGTAGAAAAGATGGTAGTAAACTTCCTTCATTATTTTGAGTTCTGTTTGACAGCTGTCTTGCATATTACTGAAGAGATAATTTGAATGGATTCATGACTTTGCAATTATATTTCAAAGCATACTTTTTTAAAAAGAAAAATTAATGGTATGCTCTTAGATATTACATAGTCTTTTTGACGTTACGTAGGGGTTTTGATATTATGTATTTATAGACATATACATAAAAATTGGAAATAATCTTCTGTAAGCTTTCAGTCTGTTTTATGTTTGGTAAATTTATTTTAATTTTAAAATTATTCATACCATTTGGTATAAAAAATGGATTTTCACATAGTAAACACAATTAATTATATATGTCAAAGAGTGATGAAGAAATGTATACTATGATTAGCTTCTCTAGAACATCTTGATAAATGGGTGTTTCAAGGATTAAGAGTCCTTGATGGATTGTACAGCCCTCTAACCCTTACAATTAACGTTTAAATAGATCCCTTCTAATGGAAAATAATGTGGTTTAGACCACAATTCTTTTCCTAGTCAAGTGGCTATTAAATGTTATGCAACATCCTTCTAGTGGAACAGTTGTTTAATCAAAGTCAGCAGCCATTATTACATGAAAGCTTTTAAAATTATTATTATTGCCTAATAATAATAATAATAACAACAACAAAAAACAATAAAAGCAAAAATTTTTAAAAGAGATGTTTTCTTTCAGTTATAATGAATAGAATGCTTGAGCAGACACCTCAGAGTATTAAAAAATAATTTCCTCTGACATCAAAAGGCTGCATCTACAATGAGAGCAGGGTTATACTGATCTTGTCCAGAAAACAGGCTTGTTGAATAGTGTGTTTTCTTTTTCAAAATACAGACCTTTACTTGAAAGACAAGCAAGCAAACAAACAAGCAGTCATCCTTCTCAGTACCATTCAAAACATGACTAGAGAAAAGCTACTTTTCTGAACCTGCAGTTCTGAGCTTATTTCTTTTGAACGTGTACAGAACAATAGCTTGTTTTCGGAGATGTCAGCACTCTTGAACATTTTACTTCTGGACTTCTGTATCACACATAGTCTTTGAATTTGGAATTAGGGAAAGAGGTTTTATTTTAAAGGTATTTACTGTCAGCATAATTTTGTTGCTGTGTCTCTACTGATTTTATGGAAGTTATGCTCTTGGTTTAAATTTTGAGCCCATAGTCTTCTAACACAACAGTGAGAGAGTTGCAAGTCCACTGCACTTACTCATTGATGATTACATGAATGAATCATAGATTATTATTCTTCATTAGCCTTATGTACCTCAACACCAGTATGATAATCTGGTATTTGTTTTGGATGTCCACTTGTTTATTTTAAATCAAGTTAAATTTAAAGATATATCCTCAGTTGACAAGACTGAGTTTTGATGGACCAAAAAGGCTATGAGACAAATTTATTTAAAGAATGAAAATCTGTCTTTAAATATATTGTGGTGGGTTCCCATAGTCTTCGTACCACAGGCTGGAATTAGGCTACTTTGAGTACCTATTGCTTACAACTCTTTTACTGTAGGCAACGGAAGGAGAAGAACTGGTGCTTTATCATTCAATATGAAGAAATAGAACATGAGATTTGTGAGCTAGGGATATTAAACATTATTTTAGAGAAGTGGAAAACACGAATAAGTATCTGTGTTTTATAATCAGTAAAATAACTGAATCATGCAAGTGTTTTATTAGTTTACCAGTGAAGCTTTGAGTTTAAGTGAAAAATGATAGTGATATATGTAATAAAACTTCTATATTGTGTATACTTCCTATATAAAGCATAAAGATATCTTGCAAGACACTAAAGATACATTATATTGGAAAAAAAAAAGAAAACAAAGTCATCATAACTAGATGATATACCTTAGTTAAGAATATCAAAATGCCTTGCAAGCATTGTTTATATAATGCAAACTATACAAGTTATAATACACCAAGAACCTTCTCGCACCCTCTGATAAAGAGCAGTATAGAGTTTGAATCTTCATAGGAAAAAATTCTGAAGAGTTTATTTCTGCATAAAGGTGGTGTGGAAGTTATGTCTTAATGTAATTTCAGCTCTAGATTTTTATACATAACCCTGTGGAGCATAAACATCCTATAAAGTAGAAAGCCACATGAATTTTACTATGTTTATTGCTCTTGTGGTTGTTCCCAGTAGTTGCAAGTGGCATTCTCCACTAGACATCTCTGATCAGGGATGTATCAATCCATAGTGCTGTTCTATAACTTGTGACTTGGAGAAAATAATTTAGAGCTAGAGTGTCAGTCTTATTGACATCCAGTTGTAACTGA
Source organism: Petroica traversi (assembly GCA_025920805.1). NCBI lineage: Eukaryota > Metazoa > Chordata > Aves > Passeriformes > Petroicidae > Petroica > Petroica traversi. The sequence goes on along the minus strand of JAHLSL010000062.1, from coordinate 15,354,294 downwards.
ATAGCAAGAAATTACTTAACTGTTCTTGGCTACCAGTAAATTTGAAGCCATGGTAGAAAAAGCAGATGAAAGAGAGGTGAAAGGGAATATTATCCCCAGTCTTCATTTCAGGAATGGAAGGATAATGAGATTAGTTAACTGAAATGTTGCATATGGAATTTTGAATACCTTATAAAATTAATTAATTTCTCAGAGCTCCCTGTTCAGTATCTCATCCAGAAAATTAATCAGACTCCTAATATAGTAAAATGTTGGAAATATTTTATGTCCTTTTTTGTCTTGCTTCAGTCTGTTATTTATTTATTTATTTTACGCAAATTTATTGCTGAAAATTGTGGCAACAGAGAATTTTAATAAATTAGAGTATCAGTGCCTAAATCATGAAGTCTGCCTTGCCTAGGATGAACTTTAACATTTGAAGTCTATATAGGTTCTGCAAACTTCAGGATTTGTTAAGAAGCTGTCTAAATTTACAAAATGTTACCTACTTCTGAAATGCATCTATGCAGTACGAAATGAAATTAAATTAAGTAATTCCTTCCACCAGAACAATTTCCCAACTATTGTAGGAAAAGCAAGAAATATTTTCATAACTTTATAAAATGAAACTTACTTTTTAAAGGCAGATGAGTACCCTATTTTGGTATAGTCTTACTAGGCAACCATGCATGATGTCTATATCAGGGCCAATTCATCCTAAATACTGTCCTATATATAGTGATGTGAGCTGGGCTTCTATCAAGGATTATTCTAATTACCTGAAGTCTTCTCTAAATACATGTCCCTCTCTACTTATCGAGGGGACGTTATGCATTTAGCTAGTGCCTGTCACCTAAAATCAAGTGGGTTTAATAAATAATTGATGAATGGTCAGTTAGTGTATAAAACCAGAGATACCTGAATATAACTGTAAAGAGATAAAAACATATTTATACTTTGTCATCTGTGGTCTTACTGACATGGACGGAGCTTTCTGGGAAATATAGTGCTCTGGTCATGAAGTGGATTTTGTGACAAAAATCTGACTTGCATTAGCAAATTTATTTTAAAAACTTAAAGTACAGGAAAAACCCTAAATTCTCTTTCAAAAATTCTTACTTGCCAACAAGTGCACATGAAAATTTCTGTACAAGCAAGTTCAGTTTATATAGTAATATCTGTAATAATATATATTTCCTGTTTGTCTTTCTGTTAGATTGACATGGATGAATATTTGGATTGTTGAACAGCTATTAGAATTGAAGTAAGAGCAGACCTTTGTATCAGATAGAGGTTTTTGTCTATTTCCTTTTCTGCTGTTATACATTGATTAAAATCTCATGTAGATGCCATAATAGGAAATCAATTTCCTTGCTTTGTGCTTACATTTTCTTATGGTAGAAATTCCTGTTTATTCAACGAATTATATTTATTTAAAAGAACTTTCTATTAATTTGTATTCTATTTTCTTCCATTACACATTCCTTTGTTCTTAATAACATTTTTAACTGGCATTTTTTTGTTTGCATACACTTAATAGAGTTCAGTGACTAACCTTCACACCCAAGATGAAATGGAATAAGTGCCTCAGCGATGCTGAAGGGAAAGTATAAAAAACCACAAAAAAATATTGTCATTCCTTGCCTATGAAATTTGCAGATGTGACAGGATATCCAGAATAATAACTGCATGTGATTTATCAGTACTGACTGCTGACTGCCACACTTTAATTTGCTACACTAACACCCAGAATGCTACTGTAAAACATAGACTTTTGTTTTGCATTCCTCCTTTTGACAAAAACTGATTTAATTGACTTGTGTGTCCCATGTGTTGTCTTCATTCCAAATTGCTAGCTGGAAGAATGTGGTACAATTGGGAAAAGCCTTCTGACTCTTCTGGATATGACAAGTATGTAATCTCCAGCCGTTCAACGTATACTACTGCTTACAGCATACTTTCTCAAATAAAGACTATATTTCTGAATATCAAATATATTACTTATGTAGTGTAAAAAGTAATTAATCTTTCACTTTGCAAAAAAAACCCCACCCATTATCCAAATTATTTTATCATTATTTAATATATAATTTTCTTTTTCTTTTTTGCAAGTAGGAATAATATTTGCACATTAGAAATATGCCCATAGGAAATAGTTCTGGTTATGCCATACAATTTTTCATCCTTTGCACACCTGAAAAACTTACTTAATGCCTTGAATACTTGCCTTGAATACTCTTCCAGTGCGGATGAGATTCTTTCAGTTGTTTTTCTGAATGAAACTGTTAATTTAAAATGCTAGTTTACAGACTTCCAAAGCTTTAAAGAATTTGCTTAAAGATCTGACACGTACGTTAGATAAATTAGTATCTAAGAACATGCATCATGAGGAGCTTGTTGTTGTCATTGTCATTTATTACCTTTTTTTTTTTAACAGAACTTCCAGTAGAAGTTTGTTGATAAAAACAGATTCAAAGTTAGAGCTTCAGTAAACTCATATATTAAATAATATCTTGAGATAAACTTGTGGATAAGTTTAGGGACTTACATGCTTAAAGGAGGCTGAGGTAGACTTCAGATATCTCGGAATATAAATGAAGACAGTTCCGCTCAGAAGAGCCTTCTGTGACATCTAATCCTGAAGAGGCAAGAATCTGTTCCTGTGGGCAAGGAACAGTTCTTACTGGAAAAATTCAAGCACAGCAAATAGGTACTGGAGCATAATTTAAAGGAGGCTTATCTGCTCCAGGCTGTCCCTGTACTTAATGGTAGACAGGTGTTAAAAGCTTCCTTAAGATCTGAATCATCCTCTCAAGAAAGCTATTTCTTTTCGGTTGACTATGTCCCTTTGTCCCTCAGGGAAAGTAAGTATCTAAAATAATTTACAGGCTCATTTAAGGGCTGAAAGCTAGATGGGAAAAACTCAGGTTCAGGAATTTATTTTTGGCTATGCCAGAACTCACTAAAAATGAGTAAGCATCCATGCTGCTAACCTCAGTTCTGGAAATTAAGAGAAGCAGCTTACATAAAAGTTCTGCACTATTATGTTATGTTCTTTAAAGGTTAGTAATAAAATAAACGGGTTTGAGGTTGTGTCTGTGGGATGACTTTAATCATAAACCAGATGATTTAACAACTCTGAGGGACAAAAGATTCTGAGACAGACAAAAATTGTTTGACTAAGTCAGTCTGCTAAAATAAATTTTTTTTTCTTAACCCATATCAAAATGTCCCATGATGTGTTATATTTCAGAACAAGTCTGTGTAAGAGTTAATTAGCCTTACATTACTCCTTCACATCTTCCAGAGCACATGAGAAATTCACATTTTGTTGCTGAGAAGTTGCATGTCTTAAAAGCAGCTCTTGACTTCCAATCTCTCCATTGCTCTGCTGAGGATTTTTCCAGTGCTGTTTTTGACCTCCTAACTTTTCTGCAGTCAGTTTCTTTTTAGAACATGGAGAATCAGAAAACATCTCTTGTCAAACATTTAACTCTTTAATGCGAGTGACGTGCTGTACGTTCGTGTATTATCTACAGCCTAATATACCACAGAAAGATCTTGTAAGAGGTACTTTCTTGTCATGTCCTTCAACATGTATGCTCCAACCAGGAAGTAATATGGTGCTTACACCAATTCAGAGTGAGGATTTTCTCCTCTTGACAGCCTAAACATTATGACTCATTACCCCTGATCTCATCCCTTTACATCTTAACCAGACAATGGCACTTACACTAATCCTGAGGATGGTGGAAACACCTAGTGTAAGGTTAGCTCTACGCTTTTATCAGTTATAAAACTGATTATTGAAAAGTGATTAAAAACAACTGCTATAAAAAGGCACTGACTTTAATAATTGCCCACAGCATATTCAGTCTAAATGCTTTAAATTAATATCAAGGAGTTTTGGCCTGGAGCATTGTAGCTTTTTTTTGATACTTACAATATTCTGAAAACTTTTGACAGGAATTTTACTTTGTTTCTTCTTGTTATTCTGTTGTTGCTAGTCTGTTGATTGTGGCATTATTCTGGTTTCTTCATAAAACATCTAATAAGACTTGATTCTATCATAAATAGTATATTTATTAAATGAAACATATTTTCTCTGCTTAAGTTAATATCTTGGGGTTTATCTTTTTGTTTTGTTTTTCTCCAACTCTGTGCTTCTGAGTTCCACTGTAATTTGATACTAAGTTACTGGTTTTACAGGTCATTAAAAACAGAGAATTTGGCTCATCTGTCACATACATCGAGTTCAAGGAATATTCCAGGAAGAGTGTACCACGTCATGCTAGTTTGTTGCAAAATACAGAAGTTCAGTGGTAAGAAATTATGACCTAGGAACTTGCTAGTATGATTTTAACTGTCCCTTCAAACTGACAGGTTTCAAAATCACACTTCTTCTTAGTCAGAGAAACTACTGTGTGTAGCAGGCTAGGCTTTTATATTCTATAAAACCAGTTATGGATCTAAACGTTTAATAGTTTTCCTCTCTTTCGTTTGGCTTCTTCCCCATTTTAAGGAGTCAGTTAACAACCCTTCAAATTATCTGAGTAGCCTTGACCCAGAATTCCTCTCCAGGAATGCTTTTTTGCTCTGAGTGTTTTTAATATTCAATTTGTATATAGTAGTTCCTCATGACCTTTTCAAACCCTAAGCAAGAGCAGGGTTACTTTTTCAGTGATATAAATTAACTGACACAAAAAAAGCAGTAAGCTTCTGTTAGTGTTATGGATGTTGGACATATCCTTCACAGACTAACAACACTGACTAACAAGGTTATAGTTTCCTTTGGTGACTTTTTTACCAATGATGTGAAATTACTCAATAACTGAAGGTACATGTTTGCAGTTATATCTTCAGGTTAAAAACCCCACATTTTTAAAGAACAGAAAGATCTTGAAAAGATAGTTTTGCAATCAAGAAGAAAATCCTCTGATTCTATCAAAATAGAGCATGCAGATATTATTTCCTTTCCTTCCACTCCACATGCCTGTCTTACATTTTCAGTTGAGAATAAGTGATCATAATTATCCGACTCTTGAATATTCTCATGTAAATAGGAACCAGTTCCAGAGACTTTGAAGATTAATGTGAGATAAACTTTGAGATCCAGATGAATTTTACTGTGTGGCATTAGAAGTTTCCAGCTGATCACTTGTTATGCAAGCTGCTCACCATTGAAATGTCAGGATTTCTAAATGCACCAGACTATAATTGCCAAAACTTTTGACTGAATAAGACTTTAAGATTATGTTTCACAGCGTGGAATTTGCTACTTCTCTGGAATTAACTTTGTGATGAGGATAATTTAGATTTTTAAAATCAGCCAGTTAATACACACTGCAAAAAAAAATGAATATATTCTAAAATACCTACTGCATAGTGAAAAGTATTGAAAAATTGTACTCCCTTAATGAATTGTACTAAAGCAGGGCAATTTTAATTCTTAAATGCATTTTTTTTTCCTGGGGTATACCCTTCTATTATATTTCATTTTTTTTTCTGTATCGCAGATATGAGATAGTACCAATATAAGGGCAAATACACACACTTGCCTTTGCTTTATATAGCTTATGATTGCATCATATTTCAAAGGCAATATTGAGTCTGTTCCTCTCAAAGATTTTTGGGGTCAGCCTGACCCTTGGATAAGGTTCTTCTCCACTGAAAATTGACAGCTTTGTGATAAGAGAAGAAGATGCTTGCAGCCTCAGTTTAAGACAAACATCAAAAGGGTGTCTCTGCAGATGGCAGAGTGCAAATGGAAGTCCTAGAGGTGCAACTCTTCTATATGGATATATTTATATGTGTGCATGTGTATGCATAGGAGAGCTTATAAATATATACATCTCCTATGTTTGTCCCTCTTAGATTGTATCTACAAGTATAACTTTGTGGGGGAAATGTCTGCCCTGATCCCCGGTAGTAATGCATCATTCCTCACTCATCTACCTTCTTTTTTAAGATTCTGCACAACTACAGAGGAAAAATGAGCAAATAGTTCCCAAGACAGGGTGGCTGCATTTGCTCTTTGCCTACAAGCAGGGCATGTGAAAATAAGGGTAATTTCTCTACACTCCCCACTACTAATTTGATCCCAGAAAGTAAAGAAGAACCTGCCCTTCTGGATGAGATTTTTGCATGAATGAAGTGTGTCATTCCCATGATAGGGAAAAATAAATCAAGGATATGATCAATAGACTTCCTAAACTGAAGGGCTGTGGGGTTAAAAAAGGAAAATTCATGATAAAGGAAAAAATTTTAAATTACTATTCCTTATCAAGAATACTGTTGAAATTTTAATGGAAATTGAGTTAACACGGATTGAAAAGATACTGTAAAGCAAATCGTGTTTCATCTGTGTTGATCATGTTGTTAAAAAATTAATTTTTGTTTCTATCATCTTTCAACATTTTGAATTATTTTTCTGACGGGTTGCTTGAGTCCTTGAAACCTAGGTTACCATTTACATTAACTCAATAGCAGTCTGTTGCCACGTGTTTTGACTCTGCATTTCTCTGGTACTCCTTCTGCCTACTGATGTTCTCTAGTTTTAAGTGTATGGGAAGTGCAAAACGTACAACTTGCAATCCTGATATGGGGAAAGAAAAATAGAGCATCAGCAGATTTTACACACGTTTAGATGTGTCTAGTCTGCCATGCTGTCTCCTAGCATGCAATTGGAACATTTTTCAGCCACACAAGAGTAGCTGTTTTGGAGCTTTTCCAGAAGCTCAGCTTTGAGTCAAAGAGAGAAGTCTACATTTACAAAGAACCATTCACAGCTGTCAGAAGTTAGCTGTCTGTGGGACTCAAAGTACAGCTGCAGTTTTTCCAGAATACTGACAACTTCTGTGGCAACCAGAGTCTTTCACTACTACTGGGATTTCTGAAGCTTTATCAAAAAATTGTCAATGCCCAATGTCTGTATATTTCATTTCTGTGGTTTGGTTTTGCTTTTATTGTTTTATATTCAATGACTTACTGAATTATTTTTCTAAAGTTAGGAAATTATAAGGTATGAACTTTTGAAATTATATGCTTATTATCTCATGGGGTTTGGGGTTTTAAGCTTCCCAAATAAACAGAAAGCATTAGTCTGTATTTTTGTTTTTCTGAAACATGTACAATTGTATTTGCAGCCTTTATGGAGAAGCAGCAGCAATATTCAAACCGAATAGGAGTCATGGGAATGTATCCTCCCAATTTTGCTACAGCCAGAAGTATATCCTCTTTTTACTCTGTAAGGATGATATCTAGAGCTCTATTTCTCCTGCAGACACCCTTAAGTGTTCCTCATTTTCAGTTAATATTGAATATTCAGAGAAACAAACATATTGTGATATAATGCAGTATAAAGTGCAAATGCATTTCTCAGAAATGCAATAACCAGAGACAAAATGTTTGAGTTATGCAACATTTTCTGAATTCTTTTTCTAATTCTCTTCTCTCTTTGTCTCCTTAAAAAGTTTGCATAATTATAGCAAGGAAATGAAAAACGATTGTGAACAGAAACTATATGTTCTTATTTCTTCCATGAAGTGCATAGTACACATTAGAATAAGATAAAGCAGTATGGGGTAAACACTAACATTTATTTTTTAATTATATCACAGAATTTCATCTTAAAGGATATTTCAAATATGAGAACACAAGGGAAAAAACCAAGAGTGAAGCCAGAGATTCAATTGTAGATTTGGCATGGGACAAGCATTAAAATCAGGATAGCTTTTATGGAATGTATTTTACATCAAAAACAGCTTCAAAATTCTATTTTTGCTAAGTTTTTTATTATTATTTTCTTTTCCCTTATGATTAAACCTCATTGTTCTCAAGCTTTCATTTTATATCTGAAAAGTTCAGATGCGAATGCAGAGGGGGCTTACAAACATAGCCAAGGAACCTTGCCCCAACTCTTTTTTTTTTTACTTTGTGTTACTTGGGAATAGCTGAAAGTGTTTGGCAGTTCATCCAGGGAATCACTGTTAAAAAGAAAAGGAGAGTAAAAAGGGAGATGACAATTTATGAATTATGATTTCTCTTTTTTGTGTTATTCCTGACCCTGATCCACCTCACTTGGGTGTTCTGCATCACTTCTAACTTTATTACCTTATTGAGGCTGACCATGTAGTGTAGAGATGTAAAAGACTCCCGAGGAGCTGCAGTGGAAATCTCTCTGCAATCAGGGCTGAGTGTATCAGTCTTTCAAGCTGTGTACAGCACAGAAACTGTTGTTCAGTGGGGGCATTTCTAAAAAGCCAGTTTCTCTGAATACACTGATTCAATCTTTCACATCTCCTGAATTTCTCTGCTAATTTCCAGAGGGGAAAAAACAAAAGCAAAACCAAAACTGTATTCATGGAGAAGGAAATGACCTGTAAATGCATGCTGTCAGTAGTTTTGATCTCAAAGAAACATTTTGGTTTAGTTCCTTTTTCTTCTGGGGTAATAAGCAGATGTCACAGGCCAGTGATTCTGGATGAATCTATGAGTCTGATGCACAAGATTTCTTCAGTAGGAGTATCTTTTGGGTTTGAATATGTTGCCATATTTTGAGTAGTGCTGCTATACTTAACTATGCATCAGGATGCTACTCAGTGAAAATTACTTTCCCTCTGTGTTGCCATTTATAAAGTAGATTAGGTGGCTTGGTTAGTTTTACAAGTGGTTTTTCTCTTCAATATTTTTTGAAGCCAGATCCAAATAGCCATATTTTAATTATTTACCATTATAAAATCTCTCTAAGCATTGTAACATTGTAAACAACCTCCACAATGTTTAAAGAAATATTCAAAAAATACTGTTGAAAAAGGCTGTGAAAATCAGCATCCAAAGAGAATCAAAGAAGATTTTTCTTATTTTATTTCAAAAGGTGTCTTAGTAAGCATATTTTCTTCACATCCCAGAAAGATGGAGAGAAAATCCATGTTGACAGATGTGTTTGTAGCTCTACTCTGTGGAGCCCAAGACAATCTTAAAACCAAATAGCACATTATTATTGTATTGCCATCATGTTGCCACAGGTTTCTAAGCAGCCTTGAGGCATTCACTTCATAAGCCGTTGGGAGCTCTTTATCTCATGAAATTTGACATGCCCATTTTGGGTGGAAAAGTACTCAAATGGAGTCACCTTTCATCATCTCAGGACTTGCAAGTTGTCAAAAGACTTGGGTTCCAAGGGGTTTATGAAAGAGCAGGTATTTTTCATTGTTTGGATTCTATATTACACTTTGATCAATGTTTATGCAATAAAAGTGAAATGCTCAGGAAAAAAACCCATAAATCTTGACATGTTATTTCTGTTTCTCTGTGAAACCCACCCTTGTGCTCTGTTTTCTAGCACAATAATAAACTGTCACGCAGTTATGTTTAGTAGAGAAAACTTGATGGTGGATACATTTTTTATTAATGTCTGATTAGTACCAGGAACTTATTAGAGTTTTTTAGTCCTTGAGCAATATTTTTATCAAGTTTCAAGAGTTAAATTTTATATGCATAATGCAAAAATTCAGAGCTGAACTGTTAAAACAGCTGAGACTTTTAGAATGGGTGTGGTGAGTGGGATGAGGGAGAGAATTAGAAGGACAAAAATTGACAAAAACTAATTGGCCCAGGCAATGCCTGCCTTCGAAAAACAATTCCCGCTTTAGACCTTCCCTCCTTTCCACTCTTCATCGCATAGCATGGTGCTATACAGTACTGAATATCCCTATTGTCCATTTGAATAACCTGGCATGGCTGCATCTCACACCAGCCTCTTGCCCACCCCTAGCCAAATACCTGCAGGGGTGCAGAGAGTAAGAAAAAAAGATCTAAGTGCTGTGCAGGCACTGTTCAGCAGTCACTAAAATATAGATGTCATATCAACACCGTTTGGATCACTAATCTGAAATGGCGCCATGTGGGCTGCTGTGAACAGACATTACAATACATCGATTTTTTTTTAACATCAAAATTTAACTTCTTGCACTATTTTTGTAAAAGAGCTGATTGAAATTACTGTCAAGGACATGACACTAGACTGGCTAGGTGTTCTCTCCTGGGTTGATACTGTATGACAATTGTTAGTTCCCTAACTGAGAATTCCATAGAACTAATTGTGGGAAAACAATCTGGCTGTTTAAGTCATAAACTCTTTTAAGAAAATTAAATGTCAGGGAAAGAGTAAAAATCAGCTACATTGTTCAAAATCAGTTGGAAAACAAAGTTTTAAATTGTTTTCATTTGATAGCAGGGTGTCATAAAGAGTTTCACCAAAATTTGCATAAGATTTACCCAAGTGCAGGCACAATAAATATATTCAGAGACTCATAATCAAGGACTGAAATTAGAAAATTTTCATCAAAACATATACTCAGAAAGTTTTGTCTTTATTTCAATATATGCCTTTGGAAACTGGAAGATGGTGACTTACAGTAATTTATACATTATGTTTTAGCAAGACTACACCTAAACAGATGAACAAATATGTATGAATATATATATATATGTATATATATATATATTCAAACACCCCCAAAATATCACAAAAACATGGCATGGCTGAGGTTGGCAGGAGCCTCAAGAGGTCGCCTTGTCCATCTCCTCTGCTGAAGCAGGGCTACCTAGAACAGATATTGCAAGAATATGTCCAGATGGCTTTTGAATATGTCCAATGTCCAACAACCTCTTTGGACAACATATGTGTGCCTTTAGTATGCATCTATAAGTCTGTTACAAAGTTGTATCAAAGCAAAAACTGGGAATTCTGGCAAACAGCCAAAAAAAATTATAGATTGTTTTTAAGTGTAAAATACCTGATTATCTCCACTGGATATAGTTAGTATACCTATATTATGTCTTCAATTTTTTATGTCAGTAGTAGGTTATTCCATCAAATTCTATTTCAATAACTTTGAGAGAGAAAAATAATATTAAATTCAGACCATTTTTACTCACCTGCTTTTTTAGTGTCTTTATGTATTGACAAAATCTTGTCTTTTCAGCACTACATATAATATTGTGTGTTATTTTGACTATTTTTTTAACCAGTCATAAAGCCATTTTTGTACCCTTTTGTCTTTCTGAAGATAAATATTAAGACTGATTTACACCTTTTCCTTTGTAATAATACAAGGATACTGTTTAATTTAAAATGCTGTTTTTAATTTTTGTAAGTTTATTGGTTATGATCTTGAAATGCATTTATGAGGGCATTTACTTACCCACCTACTGATTTAATTTTCAGGTCATCTGTTGTGATGTGACTAAAGACTAAAATCAATACATGGGATGTTTCCATTGTGAAATTTAGGCTGATTTTAGAGGTTAGGGGTTTATTTAATCAAAGTTCTTTTCAGAGATATTTTATCAGAGTCTATTATTCTCATCCCAATTTTAGTTTTCCAACTACATTTGGAAAGACTTGATTGAGTTAGTGATGATGTTCAAATCATAGAAACATAGACTCATATAACCTACTCACAAAGTAGGTTGAGTTAAAAGGGACCTTTGGAGGTCATCTCTTTCAACTCCCCCCTAAAAACAGGGCCAGCTTCTAAACTATCAGGTCTTATCAGTCTTTTGTAAATGTTGCTCTTGACACAATTATCAAGGGAGTAACTGAGAGTTTATTTATATCTGTGAAGGAATTTCTATTGACTTGACTTTTAATTAGCCTGGAGTCATTGATAAGGAATGTCTTTTGAGTTCCTTTGAAAACCAGCTTATGCTAGTTTTGAATTATTGAGACTTTCATATAGGTGGAGTGGGCTGAATTTGGCTGGTGCAAAACAGAACTGCTCTGTCAATCCTCATCCTCATCAGGACAGGAGAAGAAAAAATACAACAAAAGGCTTGTGAGTTGAGTTAGGTTCAGGGAGACTTCTCTCATCTTGAACAACATGGGCAAAAGAGACTTGCTTGGGGAAAATTAATTTGTTTACCAATCATACCGGAGTAGGGTAATGAGAAAAAATCCCAAACCTTAAAATATCTTCCCTCTACTTTCCCCTTTTATTGGTTCAACTTCACCTTTAAATTCTCTACCTCCTCTTCAGCTGCAGCTCAGGGCGATGGGGAACAGAGGATTACAGCTGGTTCATGCTGTGTTGTCTCAGCTACTCCTTCCTCCTCAACGTCTTCCCCTGCTGCATTGAGCAGTCTCCCTTACAGGAGAAAGTCGTTTACAAATGGCTCCAGTACGTGTCCTTCCCATGAGCTACAGTTCTTCAGGAATGACTCCAACATGGCTCCTTTCCTTAAGGTGCAGTTCTTCAGGACCAAACTGCTCCAGCGTGGGTTCCCCGCAGGCTCACAGGTCCCACCAGGAGCCTGGTCTACAGGCTTCCCATAGGATCATAGCCTCCTTCAGCATGGGGTCCTTCAGAGACTGCAGGTTCCGTGGTAGCTCCATGGCTTACAGAGGGACTGGTGCTTCAATAGGGTCTTCACCACAGGCTACTGGGGAATCCCTGCTCCAGCATCTCCCCCACCTCCTCTTTGCTGAGTTTGATGTGTGCGGAGTTGCTTGGCTCATATATTATCTCTCCTCTCTCTGGCTGCTGTTGCACAGCAGATTTTGGGTTTTTTTTCCCCTTTATAACCATGTTATCACAGAGATGCTTCCATTGTTGCTGACTGGCTTGGCTTTGGACAGTGACAGGTCCATCGTGGAGCTGGCTGGCACTGACTTCATCTGACATGGGGTAAGCCTCTGGCATCTTCCTCCTCGTCACTCTCAAAACCCTGCCATACAAACCTCATATAATGCATAATGTAACCTATGTACAATATCCAAAGGGTCTATAGGACAAATAGCCTGTAATGCACCACTTCTGTAAGACCCAATTCTATCTTCTCTGGAAATACCTGTACCAGAACTGTAATTAAGTCAAGTGAAAGAGGATTTTATTCCAGCACTCCCCTTTCTGCACTTTGACAAAAATGTAATTTGTTTTAGGGTTTATTTGGACAACAGAAAATTGCCTTTCCTGTCTCATGAAGTTCCTGCAATAATTCTCCAATTCTCCAATCTCTGAGTGTGTGAATTCACTTACTGGTGATAGAGAAGAACAGACAGTTCTTAAATGTAGTTCACCTTATCCCAAAATACATTAGATAAGGTGCTAACACCCTATTTTCCAATGAAGAGAAAACATTCCTCTTTGTATTAACAAGAAATGTAACCAAGGTGAACAGTATCACAAAGTCTACAATGTATACTGAAGACACATAAATTTTACTGAGATAATTCTTATCCAAAGAATAAAGTCCTCATTTTCTTGTCTATTTATTTTTCTGAAGAATGTCAGTTTTGTGGTCAAGGACACTGCTGCATCATAGCACCTCCAGGTTCTTTGAATTCTCCATGTTGTAGCAGTGATATTGACCCTTCTCTCTCAGTCTCTTTGTCTTCTTGTAGACAATAGATTTAGTGCATCATGCTTTAGCCACATATTTTCACTTATAAAATCCATTTAAAAGATGATATCAAATTATTCCAGATTCTCTCTTCTTCAATGAGTTCTGAAAAAAGGGGGAACATTTGTATGTGTTTTGTTTTTTGTTTGTTTTTTTTTGGGGGGGGGGGGATTTGTTTTTGTTTTTTTTTTACAGTGTAAAACCTTTTTCTCTCTTGGAACAATGTAAGTAAATGTTTTCCTCGTGAATATGAAAACTTTAAGTAAATAACTTATATTTTTTTTGGATTCTACTTTTTATTTAACTTCTTTATGTGTTTATTCTTTTGTATAGGCTATTGTCAGGTCTGATAATATATAATATCTATCTAATGGATACTAGTTGAATAATTTATTTTTTTCTTTAAAAGAAGAAAAACCTAAAGTTTTTATGTCCCTAGTGTTCTGCAATACTTTATTTCCAAGTGACTATTACTTGAAAAAGAACAAAATTATGTCTTTTGGCCTACTGACTTATAAAATTAACATGATTTGTGAGAGAAAAAAAACCCCATGATCTCTATCTTAGTGATGGAATCCCATTCTTTAAGGGGTTACAAGTTGTAAAATGAACCTGTATATTGAGTAGCCTTTTTAGTCTAAGATAATATAAACTAACAGTACAGTTAGAAATGTGAAAAAAAAAAATAGAAATGAATAGTAACTATTTTATAAATAAATAAATAGTAAAATTCAAACACTGAGCAGGTATTATTCCATTATTCAGCCTTAGTAGTACTTTACTTGGTTCTATTGCTTTAACATGCATATATAGAATGTGTTGTGCATGGTTTGCCAATGTTGTTTGCCTTGATGTGTTGTATCCTGACACAATATTGCATGGTTTGTTTTTTTCAGGAGCACTGTAAAATATCTAGGCTGTCCTTTCATTTAATTCTGAAATCCTTATATAACATCATTCTGATCTACTTTCCTTAACATTTGGTGTGTTGCTAGCACTTTTATTATTCTTAAGCTGTGTTAGTAAGGAACATCCTACAACAAATTTAGCATTTTTAGCATCTACTGAATGGAGCTCATGCTAGTGCCAATTCTGAAGCTTTTCCCCATTTGAAGGACTATTTAAATAAAATACAAACAAAACCCTGACACTCTTAAAAGGCATATCTGAGCATAAAGTACTGTAGGAATATTTGCTCTCATTTGTATTCATATATAATTTCAATAGGAGAATTGGCATAAGTTATAGTAGCAGAAGTATTTTGAATAAAAATTGCTGTGTTCTTAATCAAATAGGTCATCCAAAAAAATAAGTCAACCATAAAAAGTATATGAATTATCTGAGGTCAAATCTTTATAGATACAAGAAAGTCTTTAGAAGCAGTTGCCAAAATATCTTAAGGATTGGAAGGTATTAGTGTGTTAACACCAATAGACAGCAAATGCTGCTTACCCACTGCCCCACAGTGGGATTGGCCGAGAACTGGGAGGGTTAAAATGATAGTTAGGATAATGTAACATGAACTGGTTTTTATTGGTATTTGACAGTAGGGACAGATCTTGAAGTGCAGAGTGTGAGCAAAGTCCCTTCACTGTTGATCTCTTTGACATGGAGAATAAAGTAGTTAACAATGTAATGAGTTTTAAATAATGATGATAATAATAGTAGGAAGAACTACAACAATCATGGGTGGCAACATGTATTATGTGGCCTAAGTGAAATCCAGATGATTTTTGATATCAACAAAACAAGGAAATAAAAAAACCCCTGATACCAAAACCAAGCCAAACAAAATAGCAAAGCTGATACAGCAATTGTGGCCCGAAAGTATATATCTCCATGAATTAAAATAATTTTTGTGATAGCATTATAAATAAAAAGAATAAATAGATAAATTTATGTTTTCCTAGGCATCACTAGGAGATTGCATGTTTTCATATAACCTTTTTTCAAGAACAACATCAAACACTTAAGAACAGTGCACATGAGAATACTATTTTAAAAAATTGCTGTTGTAAATAGAGAAATTTATAAGAATAAAGAAAATCAAATACTTGAAACAGAAATTTAAATATTTTATAATTCGAATTGATCTTGCATATCTGTAGAATCAAAATTCTTAAAAAAATTACAAACTGCAAAAATTCCAGTATCATAGAAAAAAATATTCTTTGCAAAATAAAATGACAGTCCTTCATTGTTGCCATGGCAAACACTCGCACTCACCGTTATACCTTTCTGTATTATCAGCAGCTAGTGAGAGTGCTCCTTTTAGGACCTGCATCTGAGACTTTTTTTGATGGAGTCTGATGCCTTGTACATTAGGTAGTGCCATTGCAAGAGATACCGCTGATAAAGGCTGGAATGAGGGCAGAGTGATTTCCTTTCCCTAGCCATCAAGCTGAACAACTGTTTAGCTGGGAATTGGTTTAGCTGAGAAAAAGCAAGTCAGATTTATCTGTAGTTTAGTGCTGTATTAGGACAAGAGAATCTCAGATCCTTGTCTTTGCACATGTTTTTTTGGACTTTCATTTAAGTCACAGGCAAACTGCATGAATTGCATTTCATGTAGTAACAAGAACTCTGTGCTGTGCCTTTTTCAGGGCCAAGACAGAATGTTCACTAGTCTGATTTCAACCTGAATGTTCAAAGAATCTTTTTCATTGTAGTATGAATAACAATTTAAATAAACATGTATACCCATATAAAAATAAATCAGTGCATTCTAAATAAAATTCTACTAACACTGTTTAGTTTGTACATAAAGGACTCTAAAATACTCTGTTGGTAATATTTTTTTTTTCTGATCCTACTGTGTCAATAGTGTTGCTTGGTAAACAGAAGTTTTAATTAATAATTGAATGTAGGTTGAGCCTGAGGAAAAATATAATTAGAAAATGATTCTATCTTTTCTAGATTAAAGAATAATTGGGAGATTCCTTTATGGTTCTGTACTTCAGGTAATTATTTATATCACAGAAAATCAGAGCCAACTGCTCCAGTACACATGCTTGATGTTATTTGGCAAACATCCATCCTGCTTTCATTGTGATAGAGTTCTGAAATTTTGATCCAGCGTCACCAGTGCTTCTTGTAGATTGAAGTACACCACAGTAAATTGAAATCTCACAGATATGAGACTGGTTTTAAGCCACTGGAAGCTGTGTTTTAAACTACCTAACCTCTATACCCACTCTACTTTTCAGGTGTACAGTAATGTCTATTACATTCTTTATAAATTAAAGATTTTCAAGGGATGTATTAACCGGTAATTCTTACCTCCATCTGTGCTTTCTGAATTAAGCTCAGGATTTTCAGGGTGATATCTAATTAGTCTGCATTTGTTTCTTCCTGTTGTGTTTTTTTATTTTTTTTTTATGAATTATAAGACTAAAATTGTGTACACAGTACCTTAAAAAATTTATATTTAATTTCAATAGTTTAAATGTAAAGCACAAAACATCAAGGTTATACATTATTGGATTGGTTTTGTTCACAATTATCTTATTTAGAAATTATATTTGAAAAGTAATGTAATACTAAACTTATGGTAATGATTGATCATGGGTAAACTCCAAATTGGAAAAAAAATTAAGAAAACATAGGCAGCTTTTCTTAATACCAGCAATAATTTTGTGTTCCATAGGTCACTGAAATAGCAAAGGATTATGTGTTTAGGAGTTTGCATGATTCACATTAATTTTATTGACATGTGGGACTCTGATGGGAAGAAGTTAGCTGGTTATGTTATATAAATTTCCAGGAAGGATCAGCATAAGAAAAAGGTGAAGAATTGACTGCAGCCCTCACTCCCTGTTTCCCTGTGCGGGTAAGAGGCAGGCAATTGGTAAAATATTTAAGCCTAAGAACAGGGAGGAGGGTGTTTGCAGATTTGGGTTTACTTCTCATTGGCCTACTCTGATTTTCTTGGCAATAAATTAAACTCATTTTCTCAAGTTGAGTCTGTTTCCTGTTGCAGTAATTGATGAGTGATCTATCCCTGTTCTTGTCTTGGCTCACAAATTTTTCATTATCTTCTCTCTTCCCTGTTCTTCTCAGAGGAGAAGAAATAGGACAGTTTTGGTGGGCACCAAGGTCAAGCCAAGATCAAACCACCAGACTTCCGCATTTTTCTTCTCGGATAATCCATCTTTTAGTGAAATTGTCAAGATGTAGGCTGAAATAAATTCTTATTTAGGACAAGAAGTGGGGTTTTCCCCCTCCTTTTTCCCCCATTTTAAGAAAGTAACCCACAGGATTTATAGGTCCTATTGAAATAAATCAATACAATCATGCAGTAAACGACTAAAATATCTGCTAGGTGGGGCACTCCTTGACCACCAATATATCCTCTTCATTTTGAGTGTGATTTATAGTATGCAAAGAATTCAAGAAAAAGTCAAAAGGCATCAGCCTGATCAAAAAGATCAATAGCATCAATAGTGATAGGACCTAATTAAAGTACATCAAAGGACACAGAAATCTGAACTGGGAGAATAATTCCTAATACTTTGTTAATCAAGTCTTTCACAAAATTTAAAGAATTTACCATGTAGTCATTTTAATCTACAGAAACTGATCAAATTCATGGGATAGCCTGAAATTACTTCTGAACAACTAATTTGTATTTAAAATTTGCAACCTGCCAAATATACTAGGTAGTGCAGACTGTGTACCTTGATTTGTCAACTCAGCTAACCAGTTGGCAACAGCAATATTATGGTCTCAAAATCCCATTCACTAGGTTTGTATGCAGTTATACAAACTCTTCCTATCAGTCTTTATTTACCCAGCATTAATATTTGCAATCCATTTTTCTGCTCTGTATTGCTAGTGAAGTTCCTTTGTTAAAATATTCAGAGCAAGTGAAACAAAAACACTGCAAACACGGTTATAATTAATTAATTCCTTTTTTACATGCACAATTTCACTCTATCTCATTGTGCTTCTTTTTACTGGATATATTTTATTTCATATGGTCATGTGTAATAAATATCAAGTCGTTCAGCTGTCTTCAGGCAACATAATAGACCTCCTCTGAAATAAAATCTCCATCTAATTATAAATAAGCATTTTCAGAAATCCTTTTGTTTTAATAGAGCCTATCAGAGATTTTCACATACCAGATAGGATGCCAGATAATTTCTCTATTTTTTAATTGCATCCTACGTTTTGGCCTTGTGCTTAATCTGAGCTCTCTTTTCAGAATTAGCACATGCCAAACACTGATTGCTTCATAGTCACTTGTGTGTGTCTTTCACTTCCTCTCAGATTTTAGAAAAAGGCCTGCATGTCAATGCCATCTGTGAAACCAAGACATATCCATGTCATTCAGCTTACCAGTTTTGTAGTATTTTATCGCATTTTAACATGTTTAGTGTTAAAATTAAATATATATGTTCTTAGCATTATGTATTATGTAGAAATGGTAGAATGAAGATCTATGTGTGACTGATGGAGGAAATTCTGGTCTTCACATTATTGCTCACATCCAGCTTTCCTGCTGCAGCACTGATACTACTCATGCCCTCTGAGCAGCAACTCAGCTGCTAACTAATGACTTCATTTTGTGAGAGCAGTTCAATCAATTAAATATTTGAAAGGTTCTAGGTTATATGATATAACTACATGACATTTGCATATACGAGATCTGATTTGTAAGAGACCTTTGCCTTTCTAGACAGGAAGGACTATTCCTCAAGTGCAGATGCCTGTGTAAGGCAAACAAAATACAGTTTGTGTAAAAGGCACTTCATGTGTCCAAAAGTGAGGGACAAGAAAGAAATAGAGAGGAAATTCGTTTCCCTAATTTAAAGCAAAAAAACACCAACCAATCAACCAACCAACCAACCAACCAACCAACCATCCAAAAATCCTGGATTGTTTTCCTGGCTTTTTCAAAGTTTTCACAGAAAAGAGGAGGCAGACTGATGGGTGAAGTATTATGAAGTAAAGGAGTTTCAGCGTTCCTGCTACTCCCTATTCGCATCACAGACACCTTTTCCTTGACTTGTAAGTTGAAGTATAAACAACCTTTTTTAAGTAATGAAATAGCGAATTGAATATATGGCTCAAAAAAAAATTGCTGTTCAGTTTAGTTATACCAACTACTGAAAGTGCATGAGAATTTTTTTTTTCATGAAGCCACTTTGCAGTTTTGGTGGAAGCAGTCATGCAAAGTTAGCTTTGTAACATTCAGTAGTGACAGTATCTACCAGAGTTGTGAGACATTGTTCATTGATCTATAAATTAGACATCTCCTCTACACTGAGGAATACTGTAGTCGTGGTTGGACGAGAGAAAATTCCCATGCAAGAGTGTAAGATCCCTTTACAAATCCCTCATTAGTCAGGCTATTGGGCTGCTCTCATGGAAGAACTCAGAAGTCCTCTCCTTGCATTATGCAAATCTTGGAGGATTTTTACAGAAACTAGACTGCATGAAGACTTGGTTTCCAAGTTGGCTTTTGAACTGTTTTTTCTCAATCTCTTGGCTAGTTTGCAGCTGTTGTATTAGCAGCTGCCTAATCAGAACTTACCAGAGAGTTTAAAATTATATTTTCTGCAGAATTCCAATAGTACAAGTCTATATAAAAAAAAAAAACAAACCTAAATAAATGTTATCTCACCACAGTGTCTATAGAGATTAAAGGTAAGCACAAAGAAGAGCCAAGAAAGAGAGGAACAAATTGTGGCATAGGGAGCAAGTCAATAAATCTTTAATATTGTAAATTGTTACATAATCTGAAATTAACAACATAAAACTTCTGTCTGAAGCAATTCCTAGAAGAAAAGATTAAAAGAAGGAGAATAAGAAAATTTTAGTGCAAGTCCTGGAATAATATTATATATTATGCATCAGACTATGGATATTCATTTTGATACGTGCTGTTAATATAATTTAATGAAATGGTGAGTTTGCAAACATAATTTCCTGATTGTAAATATAATTTCATAATGTGATTTAGTTTATTTCAAATATTAATAATTTGGTAATTTAGATATTACTAATAAATTACTAATAATTTAGGTATTGTGAGAAAAATTAATCCACAAACACCAGAGGTTGATGTCCAAAAAGGAGACAGAGGAGTCCTGTCACTTTATTCAAATAAAGGGAGAGGCCATGGGACATTTCCCTGGGGTCTCTCAGATTTTGGAGGACGCAGCCTCCTTTTTACCCTAATTCCCGGCCGCATGTCCCTCTCCCTTTCCCCATTGGCCGAGAGATTTGAGAGGCACAGACTTTCCGAAAACGCCTAATACTTGAGACCCCCCTCTAAGGTATAATCCCCCCTTTTGTCCTTCCTTTGCATCACTCAGTGGAATTCCTTATGGAATTTATGGATCTTCTCAATGTTCCTCTCATTTCTCAATATTCAGTTTTATGTATCTGCAGACCTTTGGTTTGTTTGTAAATGCAAATTTCCCTCATTCCATTCATCAATCAGTGGAATCCTCCCCATTGTTTCTTTTATCTTTCACTGCTGATTTTATCTACTGGCAAGACCCACAGTTTTGTTTGTGAAGACAAATTCCTTATTCCTTTCAGTATGTTCCATAATTTATCCAAAATAAAAATGTGCGATGATACTGGATTATAATGTCAAAAATTAAAAGAAACAATGAAAAAGGAAACTGCTGTTGATTAATGAATCCTAGCTATTCAGCTGTGAAGAAGCAGAGGCTGTAAAAACAGCATGCCTGTTAGACCTCTTGGATCTCCAGAAGTTGAAATGAAATAATGATTTTTTTTTAAAAAGGCAGAGAAGGTATTTGAAAATATATTTATGAATTTTATGATTTTGCACTTATATTTTAAATGCTTCTCTCATGGTGTTCTTATTCATTTGTTACGATTCAATCTAGATCTACAGAGCATCCAGCCATATTAAAATTTAGCAAAGTTATAAGAAAACAATGGATTTTAAAGTAATTTATGTCCTGAGCAATGAAATCAATCAAACAAACAAGAAATAAGACTGATTTTAGGAAGAGCACAGATCTAAAGTTTGGAAGGGATTCATGTTTCCTGAAATAGATATAATGTCCTATCAGGCTTCTGTTAAGAAAGATTAATTCAATGACATTACTCTGTGCAAGGGACAGCGTAAGTAAAATTTAATAAAAATACTATTGTTCTTCCTTCCCTTCACCTACTGAACTTAACGGCAATAATATCTAATTTACAAAGTTCAGTCAAACTCACCTTTGCTATCAGATGGTATTTATAGTCTCTCTCCATGACTCCTGTGCCTGTACAAATGTCACTGATTCCCTGGGGTTGTAGAGTGGTTCAGATCACGCACCACAATTTTTTAAAATCCTTGCTGAGTAGGAAACAACTGCTTAAATTCACAATTTCACTTTAATAGCAGCTAAATATTCAGTAATGTTAGTTTTTTGTGGGGATTTGCCTTGAAACAGAAGTAGCTCAAAAATTGTTTGACACATTGTAGTTCTGTGTGTAAAAAACCAGTGAGGGCCCATTGTGCTGTTTTGAAGCACGAGAGTCATGGAAGTATCATGAGTCTGACATAGTTCAACTTTGCACCTGCACTACTCACTGTAAACACTGTCAATCCACTGATGATTTTAAATAGAATGTCTAAAGAGTATATTCACCCATTTGCAAAAAAAAAAGAGAAAGCCCAGATATCCTAATAAATATTTGTTGTAAACCAGCTGTATTTTGCAATAATTTGATCACAGAATTGTTAAGATTTTTATTTTCAAAATATAACATTTGAAGATACCATATTCAGATGTTTAAGTGGTAAAGCTGTGCAAGATATGGCAAATATGATACATTTCAAGTACATTAGGCAGCAGTTGAAGCAGTTGCTATAACACAGTTCTGTAGTCAAAGATGGCCTCTCCATGTGTCTAATGAGACTTTAATTAGCTTCATAATCAAGCCTTGTTTTTGATGAAGCTTGTAATACGAATTGAATGGCATGATATTTTTGAAAGAATGTGCATAATCTTAATTTAGTAATTTTCTTTATTAGGAGAATATTAGCCAAAAGTGCATCAGCAACTAGAAACTTTTGTTCTGTGATGTTTGAATTTCTTTAATTTAGTTGGCATCAATTAATGTATGCCATATTAGCAACAGCTTTAAATAAAGGATCTGGCTGTTACTGCTGTCACCTAACTGCACAGACCACTTTAGGAGAGGGAAGGTAGGCATGCCTTTACTACTGTACAAGTACTAAGCTATTCTACATTTTTGGTCTGTTCTACTACCTGGTAAGGATGAGGTTGTTTACCTCTTACTTTGGCTTTTATAGAGAACTCAGAAGTCCGTGCTGCATTTTCATTCAGTAGGGGGAAAAAAAAAAGCTTTTCCACTGAGACGTTTCTAAGATTGCTCAGGATGTGAAGTGACAAGAATTTTCCTTTCCATTGATTATAAAGGAAAGACATATGTGTTACTGCTGTAACAGTACCTTCAGAAGGTAGAAGAATTAAAGTAATGTACCATCTGTGCTTAAATATATTTGGGATAACATTTTAGTTTCAAAGGAAAAAAATAATAGCTTCTAATTAAAAAAATTATAAACATCCTGGGTAACCCAAAATGTTGTTTAATTCCATATCTATCTGTGCCCAAAATTATTAAAATCTGTGCCCTATTTGTTAGTATCTCGATATGATGCAGCAGTGCAGCCATGAATCCAGGTGGGGCTGGGTAGTAAAAATGCTTTTAAGTGATTGCTGGGGCACTCAAGGCAGGGTCTCTGTTTCCTCTTGTATCTTGCTATTTCCCTTTCATTCTGTAACGAGAGAAAGCTGAGGCAGTTTGGGTAGAGGCTTTGTCTTTTTTTTTTTGTTGTGATTTGAATTTTTTAGAGGTTGATTCAGGCAGGTTTTTCCAAGAGGTTGCACTTTGCAGTCCTGGACTGCTCCATGGCAAATTCCGTGAGTTCCTGTCTGCAGCTGCTCCACACAGTTGCCCCATCCCACCAGCAGCGCCCAGTAGAACTGGAAAGGCACAGAGTCAGAGCCACCCCGGCTGGCTGCCTGCTGCTTCTGCTAGGGACAAGATGAAGTTTCAGCTGTTGACTGAATTCCAGCTGCTGGAATGTGCCAGCTGCCTTTGCCATCCAATGTGCCACTGCTGGAGGGATAAGAGGGAGAAGGGCTTCCACCATCTTTGTCTCCCGCAGCCTTCTTGGGGGACAACATCTTGGGTGAGGGGTTTCTCCATAGAAAATGGGATCTATGAATCCTCAGCAAGTTTGCAGATGACATCAAGCTGTTTTGTGCCATTGACACACCTGAGGGAAAGAATAACGTCCAAGGGGATCTAGATAAGCCTGAGAAATTGGCCTTTGTGTACCTCAAGAGGCTCAACAGCACCAAGTGGAAGGTCATGTACCTGTGCAACTCCTGGTATCAATGGAGTCCAGGGGATGAAGGGATTCAGAGCAGTCCTGTGGAGAAAGAGTTGAGGCTACTTGAGGATGAAAAGCTGGACATGAACCAGCAATGTGTGCTTTCACCTCAAAAAAGCCAACCATGCTGTGGACTGCAGGAAAAGAAACCTGACCAAGATGTCAGGGGGTGTGAGTACTGCATCCAGCTCTGGACCCTTCAGTATAGGCAAGACATGGGCCTATTGGCTCAGATCCAGAGGAAAGGCACAAAAATTATTAGAAAGATGGAAAATATCTCCTATGAAGAAAGACTGAGTTGGGTCTGTTCTTAACTGGATCTGGGAGAAGGCTTTGGGAGCCTTTCAATACTTGAGGGGCTCATAAGAAAGAGTGGGACAGATTTTTAATGAGACCTGTAGCAATAAGACAGAGGATAATTGTTTTAAATTAAAGAAGAGTAGACATGGAGATTAATGTCTTTACAATGAGGGTGGTGAGTCACTGGAACCAGTCAGACAGTAGATGTCCCATCCCTGGAAACATTGAAGGTCAGGTTGGACAGGGCTCTAAGCAACCTGAACAAGTTGAAGATGTCCCTGCTTATTGCAGGGGAATTGGGCTAGACGACCCTTAAAATCCCTTCCAACCAAAACTGTTCTATGATTCCATGATCTTCTTTGGAACCTCCCTTCAGGTATTATTGTACATCCATTGATAAGATCTCCCTAAGCCTTTCCTTTTCTCAGCTGAAGAGTCTCTGATCCTTCATCCTTTCCTCACTTTATTTATAATCTTTGTGGCCCTTTGTTGGTATGTCTGTGTCCGTCTAATACTGAGGAGCTCAGATGTGGATACGGTGCTCCAGGTATGGTCTCAGCAAATCTGCTTCATAAACGTAAGGTACCTCAGGAAAAAGTTTTGTGTTTATAACGGAGTTTTAGATCTAGATAAGCATCAAAAAGGTGGAAAAAAAAAAAAAAGGTAAAATGAAAAGAAGACTTAGGTTTTTGCAACTCTACTGGGGACATACAAGGTCTCTGGAAAAATCATTTGCAGTCCATGCAGTACCTCTTCTGTTAAACATCAGAAAGAGTGATATCTGCTGAGAAAAATATTATCAATTAATGGATGAAGAGGAAACAAATCCACAACAAAATTAATTTGGCACAGGAACCTAAAAGTGTGAAAGAATTCAGAGAAACCTTCCTAAGCAGCTGCATGCTCCTCAGCTGTTAAAAGTTGAGTACCACTTCCCTAAATGAAAGTCAAGAATTATCTCCTTTGAAAGGCCTCACTTATCATCAATTTCAGTTAGTACAAAACGTCTGTAACCTCATCAAAATGTGATACTGTTATTAATGGACAAATACAGTACTCCAGATGATTGATTTTTCAAATATCATCTACTCTTCTCAAAGGCAAACCAGTAATATGATATTCACAGATGCAGACCAGCTGATTAATTTATGGGCCTATTAGTTGTAAGTGAGATTAAATTATTATTTTCAAAGAATTGCACTTGCTACTAAGTGTTAGGTCTAGTAAAATACCTCAAGTTTTTGAATATGGCACTGATTTGTGGATTCTACCAGAAAAGCTAAGAGGAACGTTCTGCATTTAAGTAATTTTGCAAGGAACTGTAGTGGGAAAATGAGTAAATTATTAATGCTAAATTCAGTGTTTCTCACTCAGGCAAACTTGCATAACAGCAATTAAGAGTTTAGCCTACTGCGGCCCCCAAAACTGGTGGGGCATGTGACCTTAGTTCTCTTTTATTTCCAAACACTTCATGTGTAACAATATTCCCATCGAATTAAGAAAACATTTTATTTCTACATAAAAAAAAAAATCTGAACAAAAGAAAAATAGACATCAGACAGGATGTGCTCAAAGTCTGGAGCAGCTGAGCTACATGATGCAAAACTGTCATTTCCTACACTTCTGCCATTCACTTTTCAAGTGATCTGTAAGCTGGGGCAACTGTTCTAAGCAAATGATATTGATTCAGCTTCAAGGATGACATGAAAACATCCAGATGGCATGCATGCTTTACATTATAATAATTGGATAAATTATAACTTAAATATTCAGAAAGGTGGTCGCAGTATCTACTGTGTCAGTAAAGAGGAAAAAATAGATTGGCAATGGGTTTTCAAAATAGTCGTATCCCTTCCTTGTTTGAGAGACAGGGGTGTGTACCATAGTCTATAATTAAGATTTGAAATCTGTTCGGGTTCAGCTGAAATAATTATTGCCCCTTTCTGAGTCTGATGTTATTGAAATTAAATAAGAATGAATAGGGAGGGGTTTTTTTAATCAGCTGTCATACACATCTCCTGAACAAAGACCCTATGTAATGAATGAACTGAAAGTAATTTAGAAAGAAATTCTCTGAGGAGAAATTTTTTATCGTCTACAATTTGTGTTAGTAAAAGGGATGTATTATCTTATGCTACCTACCCATCCAGTAATTACATTCAAAGGACACTGAAGACTTGTAGTTCTGTGCAAAAGTCAAAACTTTTAAGTTCATTGCCTTGTAAAACCTGACAATTTGGAGAAGGTGGGGAAAACAGCCTGAAAATAAGTAGTTTATAAGGAAACTGATGCTTAAGAATAAACTCCTGTATTAGAAAAACAACACTGGATAGTAGCAACTGTGGAAAAATAAGTCATTGACCACAAATTGTGAGGTGTGAGAACTGCAAAGAAATTTAAAAAAAGTTATATGTGTCTCAATGTATATTTAATGTATATGAAATAGTAATAGTGACATTTTAATGCCAAAATTTGATTACTGGATACTGCAGTTAGTGACAGTACAACCCATGCCTTTTTGTAAAGCTGAATATCTTCTTAAGGCAAGATTATTTAGACTTAATTGGAACATTTACAAATTCTTCTGAAAAATCTATTTTATGTAATTGTCATTAAAATGATTAAGAGTGTTTTGTTTCCAGAGATTACTCAGTAATTAAAGATTAGTTTCAATGCAAAAATAATGATATATTGCAGTGGACATACTTCTGTAGTTCAATTTTCCACCAATCTTGTAAAATGGAACAATTTCCTAATTTTGACAAACATTTGACTAAGGAGATTACTGTAACTACATTTAAGTGCATAGCTGATGTTCAAATAAATCATTTATTTCCTCAAACACTCAATGCATTCTGAAGCAATATTTCTCATGCACAGCATTAGGAAGACAGTTTAAGAAATTTTACTCATTTTGGATAAGCAGATTAATGGAATAAAATTTGATGAGATCTTTTGTGTCTCTACAGAGCACAAGCCAAAAGGATGTTCTGTCATAAGAGTTCTCACCCTTCCTGGTTCAATGTAGAAAAAATACTATGTTGGCAAACGCTTGAGAGCAGAAAGATAAAATCTTGGAACCGATAAGGTTGGAAAAACCTGACCAAAAAAATAAAACAAGATCGTTGAGTCCAGCCTTTAGCCTATCACTGCCATGTTTACCACCAAACCACGTCCCCAACTGAAACAACAGTTCTAAACATTAGCATTCAAAACCTGAAACCCTCCTTTCTCCCTTCCCAAGCCCCCCTAACCCAAAAAAAAAAACCCCAAAACCCCAAACAAACAAACAAACAAAAAAAAAAACAAAAATGTATATGCTAAATTTGGATAGCAAACTTTGGGGCTACTTGTTCACTAATGACTGAGTATGATGAGTCAGTTTTTAAAGCTGAAAAAACCTGAATGTTCAAACAAGATATGGGAACATGCTGCAATGATGATCTTGTTTCCTTCTCCAACACAGGGAGAGAATCCTTCTTTGATAATGTTGTAACAGTACAAATCTACCTTCTCCTTGGATGCAGTGTACATTTAGGCAACTAAATCAAATATTGAATAAATCATTCTTGAATTTTATCCTCTTCTTCTCAACGTCCATCACAATATTTTGTTAAATCTGGCCAAAGAACGTAGATTAAAAAAGTTTGTAGAACCAAGGACAAATAGGGCATTTCTTGGTTTGCCTTCTCTTTGGAGTAACCTTAGCTGATAAAAATGAGTTGTTTAAAGAAATTAATAATTTTTGCATTTTCTTAGTAACACCGTCAGAATTTCCCTGCTCTGGGGATTGAAAGCTGCATTACATTAAGTGTTCAAATCAAAGTATTTCACCAGGAGAAACAGATTTTCTTACCTGTGGCTATAATCCATGGATTTACCTATTATAAAACTGCAATTAAGGATTATAAATGAATCAGCATTCTTCAGCTGAAGAATGAAGGAATCTTAGGGGTGGAAGGGATCCTACTTTTTAAAACTCAGGAGTAGTAAATAATTTTTTTCCAAAAAAAGCAGTTTCTTCTATTTAGAAGAATTAATGAATACTATTTTTTACTGTAGTAGAATAAAAAATATATTAACAAAACAAGAAAAGAAAAGAAATCCAAATGAAATAAATTACATATCCGGAAACATTGAGTGGTAATAATTTATTCACTGTAAAGGTAACATTAATTAATTTTACTGGATACTTTTTTATTGCAATATTACCATGTAAACTCTGTAGTGGAATTATACAGTACATGCAATTACTGTTTTAGATAAATCTTGATAAACTGACAGTAAAAAGATAAATAATGATGCTAACTGCAGTATCTCATTTTCAAATTATTTATTCAGTAACTGCTCTCAGTAGAAACTCTTGAGTTCCCAAGTCTTTCAGCGTTTCAATATTTTGTCCTTTTTTGTGATTTAGCATCTCAGCCAGCTCATGTGATAGGAAAAATGCAAAAAACAACTTTTGAGAGCAAAATGACTAAATAAATACTGTTTCTAAGAATTTTTATTTTATTATTATGATGACTTACATAGATTCTCCCTACCCTTTACTCTCAAAACTGAGTTTTGATGGAAATCTTGGAAATGCCCCCAGCTTTTGTCTTTTTCACCCACCAAGCCTCATTTCCTTAATCCTGCAAAGAGTCAGAATTTCTCATTAGATTAACCACTTTCTCAACTTAATTATAAAACAATTCGGCTGAAGCTCCTGAATCAGCTAATTTCAGATGGAATTTTTTTTTATTATATTTTAGAATTGAATTTTGATAGTCCTTTTTTAAATTCATAAATCAAGGCTACTCAAAAGCTCATTCTATGGTATGAGATTAAGATGTATATTTGAAATTCAGTATTAGACTACAGAGAATTGGCAATTATAATTATATAACATATACACTTTAATATGTATATATTAATATTTTCTAATTGAATTACATGATTTTAATTTTTTATTGAGCATACTAAGAGAGCACATTAACACCAGAAGTAACCTCAGCATGACAGTCTCTACTGAAGCAAGCGGAAGGTGGATAAATGAAAAAAAAAAGTTTTGAAAACAAATAGGGTGAAATTCTGGAGCTTTTCCTTTGTCTTTTCTTTATTTCTGCAAACAGGACCAAGTATTTTGTTTACCTCAAAACAAACAAACAAAAAAATCCCCTCTATTCTCCTATTTTTCGTAACTATACAGATTTTATTTAGACCAATTTTAACTTGCATAACTCAGAACTAAGAAAGGATTCAACACTTGTGAAGCTTGAATATATTTGGCCATGACAATAGCCATAGATTTGGATAGTCATGTTTTCTTTATTTCTGTCAGTATCAGAGAAGGAGAGTAATGATAACTTTTCTACTTTTATTACAGGATGTCAACCATGTCCAGCAGGTGCTTTTCACATCATCTTTAAATAGTACTTTGTTACAAGGCAGGAAGAGATTCTGTGCAATTCAATCGGGTTACATGAAACAGACAGCATTTTACACAAAGAATTCCGGAACACCTATTAAATAAAACATAGAGCAAATTCTTTGCAGAACTATTTTTTTCTTGAGAGAAGGAGAAATTTTTTTAATATTTTTACTGTCCATACCCCAAAAATCTGACTTCAGAGGACAGTAAACAAAACAGAGTGGTTTTGATGATAACTTTGAAAACAAAATTATTTGGGGTCAGATCGACTCTGAGCTTTTTAGTTTTCACCAACACAAAACCTGCATGCAGATGAAAATAACGACATTGCATTCCACATCAGTCAGCAGTCTAAACAGCAGGATTTGTACTTTTATGCCAGCAGTGGATGCCATTGAGTTTTACTATCTTCCCATGAGCTCCTGTGTAGAATTAATGGATTAGCAATTCATCTTCAAAAGCCTAAACTGTTCTGTCCAGGCTGTTTCTGTTCTTGTAGCATATTGCCTGAGCTATGATAACCAGAAATTCCTGACCTACAGCTTCTTCAATGTAATCAGCTGTCAGGCTACTTGATTTAGAAATACTGGCTTCAGGATTCCTTTTTTTTCTTTTTTTTTTTTTCCTTTTTTTTTTTTTTACCACCTCCTTGGTCTGCTGTAGCTCAGATCTGTAAATCTCATGGTCTCATTATAAGCCCCATGTTTTCCTGTGCAGCCTAGAGAGGCTGGATGAAATACATTAACATGATTGCTCTCTTCTGGTGAGCATACTTTTAGAAAGGCAGGTTAATCCAGTATGTGACAAATGTATGGGCAATCTCATTTATGTCAGGGGTATGAAGGATCAGAATCCTTTGGATTGTATTATTTTAATTAAAAATAAATAATCAGTCATTCATCATGTTAGATGAAGCCTAGCAGTTCTGTTAACAAGCGCCAACCAGCCAAGATATTGTTAGGCAAAGGATGAAATATAGTGGCTTCGATAATGTTTTCTACATGCATAATGGTATGATCTAAATATTGGTGAACTTCTTTAGGCATAATTATTTCTCAAATTATAATAATAAAAATTTAAAACTTCAAATAAATGACTTTTATATGATAACTAGAGATGTAGTTCGTAGTTTTCATTCTTCAAGAGCAATGTGTAATGAAGAACCAAACATATACCTATATGTTGTTTGAATATTGAAAGCCAAATTATGAACTTCATTAAAATGACAGTTTCCCATTGCATCTCTAATGCATTGCTTGCTGTTTTCATTGCATTTATTTGAATTAAAATAATTACAAACAATAATAAACTTTGTGTTTAATATATTTTTATGAATATGGAGTAGGTGATTGCAAATTTATCTGAGAAAAATATTTAAATGGAAAGGATTGCAATAGAATAGAATAGAATAGAATAGAATATTTCATTTGAAAGGAACTTACGATGGTTGTCTGGTCCAACGGCCTGAACAGTTCAGAAGTGACCAAAATTTAAAGCATATTGTGTCCAAATGGCTCTTAAACAATGACAGGTTTAGGGCATCTACCACCCCTGTAGGAAGCCTGTTGCAGAGTTTGACCACCCTCTTGATAAATAAATGCTTTTAATAATCAGTCTGAGGCTCCCCTGGTGCAGCTTTGAGCCATTCCTAGATTTTCTGTATTCCAGGGAGAAGAGATCAGCACCTCCAATTCCACTTCCACCCCTTTTCTCCAAACTAGTGTGGCACGCCCCCCCCCCCGCGCCCCCCCCCCCCTTCCTGCATACCAGAGTTAATGGAACACCAGAGATAACCCTGGAGACGGAGGATTCAGCAGGATTCTCTCTGGCGCCAGGAGACTTAGGTAAGCATCTGGAAAAACAAGTGTAGGAAGAGATAAAGAAAATAAACTCAAGAGACACTGTTTTATACTATAAAAGATACACGAATTATCCCTGAGGCAGAAGCTTCCATAAACACACACCATGTGTAAGGGACTTCTCCCCAAGTCTGGACGCGGGCTTGTGGTTACTTCTCTGGAGATTGAGGGAAAGAAGCTCGATGTGTGCTGCACCAACAATTGGATGGTAAGATACATTGAATCCTAAGCTTATACTTTTCCTTCACTAGCTGTAATTTATATGGTACCTTATTGTGCACTGTATGTGATCTACTAGTAGTTATCCTTCTTGTATTTATTCCTGTGCAGTATTATTAGTTTTGTTTTTAAGTCTTGAAATCAATAGTTTTCCTGTCTATTAATAAATAATTTGTTATATAATAGACAGAATCAGTCATTATTAAAAGAACTTGCAAATGGGAGGGGGTTTTGAGGTGCTGGTCGTCTTGATAAGGTTACTACCTGCTGCCAGAGGCCTGGGCAGTAGGAAAGGACTTATTTAACTCCTAAACCCATACATGACAACTAGACAAAGCCAGAGTTCGCAGATGTTCCTCGCTGGACAAGCCTTCCTGAACTTTCACCAGCTTTCTTCTCTACCTCTGGACATATTCAGGTACATTAAATGCATCCATAGAGGAGTGCTATTTGTGTGGTTTACTGTATAGTTTAAGTGGTTTCGTAGATATGTTTAAAATCATTGCTTAAATTTTCTTGCCAGTAGCATCTAAGGATGTTTAGCAGATCAGATAAACAAACAAACAAATAAACAAACAAAAAGTATGTGGCATGCTGCCTCATTTGGGGGCAAAAACCTTGTTCCAAACTACATTTTTGTTTGTCCTTAGCTGAAAAAGTTCTTTCAGAGCAGGAAATTATCTTCACTTAAAGAAGGATTTAGTGCACACTTTCTTCCTCATTTAGTAAAGGAGCTAAAACTTTTTCTCTCCTTGAATTCAATTCTAATGCAGTGTAAGCTTTTAACTTGTAAAATCCATGTTCGTTGCTTTTCATGAAGCTTGCTTTCCCCTCTATAAACAATTTCAAAAAACTGAGATGAGAAAGCTATGAATTTCTCTAGCCCTTTCATTTCATATTTGAATTTTCTATTATATGTTAGCTTTTTTAAAAAGTAACAAGATCTAGGCATTGATCTAGTCTGGACTCTTTTCCTTTTGAAAACAAAGCTATTAATTTATGTCCTTGAATTGGAGCAAAAAATTATTACCATTCTACCTCTTTACTGAGAGATTGAGATATGAATTTAAATAGCTATAGAACTTGTAAGAAATCTTGAGAGTTGTCATTCAATTCATCTGTCCTTGTGAAATTTTGTATTTAAAAGCCCAAAAATTATTTGGGACCCTTCATTTTGAGCCTCAGAGGAAGAACATTACATACTCCCTCAGCTGGCTCAAATGCTGCAATTAGCAATACAAATGCTTTCCTAAATTCTGTTGATATCACTGCTGTGCTTGTCCTCATTTATAATTGGTTTCATGGTTCAGATCAGAAATACTTTCCTTTGATGTTTTCACAAGTGGGAAAAAATTATGTACCTTTTTGTGCCTATCTCAGCAGAAGGTAAACAATTTTAATAGCCTGTGGGATGGCTAATTAGAGCTAATTGTGCCTTGATTGACCTATCTTGACAGTAAGCACCTTACAATACTTGCTTTCTTCATGAAGTGAGGATTTGTTTGCATGAGAAACTTGTACACCCTGAACCTCAGAGGTAGAGTTGTTTGGCTGTGATCATCTGAATTTGTTAATTTATATTTCATGACTTCTTATCAACTTGCAAGACAATGGCAAAACTTCAAGCTCATCATTTGTGCACTGAAACATGTACTTATTCTGTCACTGTCTACAAAAGCAGAAACCATCACAGACCAAATCTCTAGTGGATCAAGGTCTGAATGTCATGGATAAACTGTTCTCCATACCAACACCCCCCCCCCAAAAAAAACCCAAAACTAAAAAAACCAAAAAAACAAGAAAACAAAAAAACAATAAAACCCCAAACCAAACCAGAATGGACCTTTGAATTCCCAAAATCTTAATGGCAATATAGGTATTCCATGCAAGTAACTGAGATGCAATGATGGACTTTGGATTACTAAAATTACTTTTCTGAGAAAAAGTGTGGTGAGTCTGCCCATGTAAATATACAAAGAAAATATACACTTACAGAGCTTTTGACTCCTTGTGGTTGATTAGAGGTATTCACAATTTAGAAAATTATGTGTCTCCTGCATGCAAGAAGTAATCAATTAGAGTTCATCTCTGTGTGAGGTCAGTTATACCATGAGCCTCTCAGAAAATTCTTACAGGCCTAGGTACTGTTCATCTCTATGTAATATAATGTAGAGGATGAATTGGAGAAACAAGAGCTTTGAGGCAGTTTTGATGCTAATTATACAAATATATTTTCTCAGTAAGACCTCCTACAGAAATGTGTAAAACCAGAGTAAGTCTATAACGAATCATTATGAAGGGGTGTTTGAGATTGCTTAAAAAGCCTGTAACTCATTGGTAACAGGCTTCTGATAGTGAGATGTAGTATTCTTGTCTGTTAGGTACAATTTTACAAGAATTCACTCGTGTGTGATGAATGAGTCAAATGTAGAACATGTTTCCAGTTTTTAGGTAATTGTCAGCTTGAAAGACAGCCAGAAAAAGAGCCTATCCACAGTGTTTATGTCTCACTATGCCACACAATTCTGTTCTTTGGCCTGATGACTGGAAAACAGAACTTGTACATGTCATTATTAGTAAATTTTGTAAGTTAGCCCTTCTGAAATTTCATGCATTGGAGATATTCTTTTCCTGTTCTAGGAGGAGAGAAAAACCTATGCAAATTTTTGCCATAATGCTTCTGCTATTGCATTTTTACCAGAAAAATTAGCTAAAAATGATATGAGCTATTATCTGTTCTAGCAAATGACTACTCTGTAGCATAGAAACTACAAATAATGTTGTTTTGGTGCTTTGAGGGGAGCAACAATAAAAATGCAGAACACAGCTGGACAATCCTGAAGCCTTAAGAAATTTTAATAATTGCTTTATTATCCTAGTATTCTTAGAGGCATCACTAGCTATGCTATATCCCCATGCCAAAAGGTAAAAAGAGAGCTTGTATTTCCAAATTCTTTCAGAGTGATCCCAATGTCCATGGTAAGCTGAAAAAACTTCTTATCACTGCACTAACCTGAAATGAATGACTAATTAAAAAGGCCAAAATGTCTTAAGAATGACCTCTTGTGGGCTACTATGTATGCAATATCATATTCTGAATCATAAAATAGTATAATTTTGAAATCTATTCCATGATCACTCTTTGAGTCAGCTGCTCTTGTGAGGCTTCAATTGGCATCAGTAATTCATGACTGAGAAAGAAGGAAGTATATGGAAGTAAATAAGAATGTTATATTCAAACAAAACAGCAATAGAATATTCTCACTTATCTTGCATGTATTTCTAGATAGATTAGATAGATAGATAGATAGATACTTAATTTGAGGTTCTATATACTTCAAAACATTACAGAAGGGTATTTAGAAATTACTGTTATGAGAATAATGCATGGAAGGACTAATGTGCTCCTTTTGAATGGTTTACAGAGTAGAGTATAGAAAACAGTCATAATGGGGGCATTTACATGTTCACTGTTTATTTGCATGTGTGTATGTGTGAGTAAAACATAGACATACAATAATTTGTATAGTGAAATGAATGGATAGCATAGATAATATAATACTACTTTTCCTACTTTTGCTATAAAATGAATAACATTAAAACTTTTATAGAAATAGTTGTTAAGGTTTTTTAAGTAAACCTGAAAGTTAACTTCACCAAGCTATTTTTAAAAGGAATGTTCTGTCCTGTGGGTTCTGTGTGAAGATGCAGAAGCAATCTCAATTGATTTTTCTATTGCTTTTATTCCTGTTGCCTTGACATCCTTTATTAGCTGTTTGTGCCATTATACATGCCCCCATGTTAGATAAAGGGGCATTCTGCAATGGTTATTTTCTCTAAGTTAAAAAAACATTTAAAAAGAGGAAAAAAGGAAAAAAAAAAACCCGCTTGCTGTTATTTCAAATAAAAAGAAAATTGGCAAAGGAGTCACAGCTCTGTTCTTATGTCATGTCACTAGAACTTTTAAGGACAGCTCTTTGAAGAAGGGAGGGAGAAAGAAAGGAAGGAGGGAAGAGGGGAGGAGGGAGGGAGGAAGGGAGGGAACATGAAGAGGAACATGAAGAGCATAATAACTAATCACAAAAGAATTTTCTGTTACTAATTAATAAATAGGATTAAATCAAATTCAAGAATGAAAATAATTTTGGTTTATGTAAAGAAAATAAAAGGAAATTACCAAGACTACCAACTGGATTTTGTACATAATTCCTTCCCACACTATGCTAGAAAAAATGACTATTTTTTAAAAGGACAATAAATGTTCTAATGCATTATGAGAATAAACACTTAAAGTTCAAAGATGATCAAATAGGCTTCAAGAGTATCAATCAGAATAACTAGTTAAATGCTAAAGGAAAAATGGTTTTGGTGTGCTATAACCTGAAATTTATTAAAATGGGTAAGGACTATATGGTTATATCTATGCCATATTTTTCTAGTTTCATGAGGTCATCTGATTTTAAATGGACTGTAGGAAATCAGTTCAGATGCCTTAATATTGGTTACTAGTACAGTATAGAACAACCTGGGGTATCTTGATTGCCCATTCAGAAATATTCATGTTTACTGTAGATCTTGTGCAATATCTACAATATATGACAAGTAAAACTGGGCCCTGTTTTAGGCAATTAAACCCTAGATTTTGAAAAGGCCACACTTCCTTAGGCACTTGAACTGGGATTCAGTCTCTCAGCTCATTAATCTTAGCTAGATTTCTTCTTTCACATTCTAGTCAGTGGTCAGAAGCACTTCCAAACAGTCACTGAAAGAGGTTCATCCCTGAGAGAGGAGTAATGCCAGAATGTCTCCATTGATTATACAGGTAACCCAAACAACTGACTCAACTTTCTCCTAACTTTAGAGATCTACATGCACATTCAGCATATTAATTCTCATTTAGTCACCAGATTTCCAGTCATTAGGGACTCAGTCAATTGCCCAACTATTTATATCTACTGTGTGAAGAGGTCTCTTGGACATGCTCTGGCATTTATTTCAGTCCTTTTTAAAAGCTTTGATTAGTTAGGACACTTCACATGGGGCAAGGTGAACAATGTGAACCCTGTGAACAATGAATTGAGTATACCTGAGCCTTTGGTCTCTCCAAAGCTATTCAGTTACTGTAAGTCTGTAATTTACTTGCCTAAACTTACTCCCCCTTAGAAGTTCTACAATATCTTAGACATCAACAAATGAGACACAAAACAGACAGAAGAACTACATCCTTCTGAAGTGACAGTGAGAGATCGCACAGGATATGGGATATGGTAGGTTATCTCAAATTGCACTAGATATTTATCTTTAGGCATAAGGAATCCCATCCTATATGACTGAATTTAGGCTGACTAAAGTTAGATTGTAAGATTTTACTTTTTATAGTTATGTACTCTGTGTATGGATAGAATTGTCTTGGCTAGAATGTCTGTAATAGACAAGCTAAGTGAAATCATCTGAGTGTCCAATAATGAATTAAATTTGTTCAGAGCAGATATTTGTCTCTTTCACCATGGACTGGTCTGCACACAAACTACTAAACTGTCTCCAGAGAAGGGGTGGTTATGAAGAATATCTGTTTAGAATGGTCCTTAGTTTATGATAAGTTTCATAAATCATAGAAGATCTTAAGTTGGAAGGAACATAAAGATCTTCTAGGATAGCTTCCAGTTCATCACAGGACTACCTAAAAATAAATCTTGTGACTAAGAGCATTGTCCAGATGCTCTTGTTACCATGACCAACCTCTTCCCTGGGAAGCCTGTTACAGTGACTGACCACCCTCTTAGGGAGGAATCTTTCCTTCATGTCAAATCTGGATTTCCTCTGAGACAGTTTAATTCTATTTCTTTGTGTCCTATCACCAATGACCAAAGAAAGTAGATCAGCACTTCACTCTCCACTGCTCTCCTTCAGGAAACAGTAGTCTGTAATGGGGTCAGCCCTCAGCCTTCTCTTCCCTAAACTGAGCAAGCCAAGTGAGATTAGTTTCTGCTCACAATTCTTTCCCTCGAGGCCTTTCAACAACTTGATCATTTTCCTCTGGACACACTCTAATACTTTGATGTCCTTCTTGTACTGTGGTGCCCAAAACTGCACGCAGGACTTGAGGTGAGGCCACACCAGTGCAGGGTAGATGAGACCTGTCACCTCCTTTGTCCAGCTTCTGTTGCTGTGCCTGATGCACTCCAGGACATAGTTGTCCCTTGTCCTAGGAGACAGACCTAGGTGACCCAAAGAATGTATGTATTATAATCCATATTTTCTGTACCTCATCTATAACCTGTTGTCTCTTTGAGACTTGGCAATCCAGGAAACAGAACTGGAGAGTTTTACCCTGGCTCAAAGAAAGGAGGGGCCTGGGTTCCCCTTGGGCCCACCTCATGTGGGGTCACATCTTTCTGTTTCTTCCCCCTGGCAACACAGAAGTGACTCGGAACTGCAGCACCAGCACCAACAGGCTTTATATAAATTCTGTTGCTCATATCACATATTATCTATGTTTTCCATAGAATGCTACCTATACTGACCATAAGATAAAAAACTGTGAATAATTTCAACACATGCATTATGAAAAACAATATATTAAATAATGCCATTTGCAGAGCTGTGGAAATACTGAGAAGTGTAATGTCTTCCAAATATTTTGCATATATATAAAATAGTTCAGATTGTTTAATATTTAGAATTTGCCAGGATCTAAGTCACATGAAAAAAAATTATATAGGATTTAGGTAAATCAAGCAAAATTGTACCCAGTCATAGGGATGGATGCGAGCACCTAGCACCTCAAAA
The DNA here is from genome assembly GCA_025920805.1 of Petroica traversi. Classification (NCBI taxonomy): domain Eukaryota; kingdom Metazoa; phylum Chordata; class Aves; order Passeriformes; family Petroicidae; genus Petroica; species Petroica traversi. The sequence goes on along the minus strand of JAHLSL010000062.1, from coordinate 15,315,932 downwards.
ATACCCACCAACAACTGTCCTTTCTAAACCCCAAAACCCAAAAAAACCATAAAGCATTGCAAGATACTTCAGTGAATGGCTAAAGTGAACGAATAGAGGCTAAAGCTTTCTCCAAATCAGAAATATTATCCTGAGCATGAAATGCATGATGTTATGAAGTAGCATGGCATTTGCTGCTTGAGAGGATTTGTTAATAGAAATGTTTATGCTGAAATAGTGGATTAAGGATCTTTTTTCCTTTACACTAAATGCAAACTTAATTTAGTCTAATGATGGTCAGAAGCAGCTTCCTGATAGTCTCCTTTCTTTCTGTGAAAGGTCTTCCTGATGTTCATTACTTAAATGTCCTTACATACACCTACCTGTACTGCATTGCAATAAAAATCACTAGAAGCTACATTGTTTTAAATAACAAGCTATAGCAGGAAATGAAATCTTGTGAGATTACTGAATTTAAAAAAAATTACTTGTATGAATGACCAGCTTAGTGGAAAAGTATCTTTGGATGACCATTCATCACTGCAGTGTTCCTGGCAAAATCACTACTTCATGAGAAATAAATGAGAGAAAGGACAAAGTTTAAATCTTAAAAATATATTACCAAAATAGTAAATCGATAAGGTCTCTGTTAGTAGTATATTACTGTATGCTTCTTGCACTATTAGATTTTATGCAAATAATTTCCTCCATCCTAAAATTAGCCTTACTATATTGGGCATGACTTTTGGGTAAATGTGCTAAAGAATTAGGGGAAGGATTGATGGCTGTTGTGTTCTATATAGTGTATATGATAAATAATTATACCAAAAAGCAGACCATAGAATTTATTGAAAATAATGACCTGCAGATTTAAAATGTAACCTTATTTTCAGAAATTTAACAAATAAATGTAACAAATTAATTAGATTTTTATTCATGAAATGAACAATTGTTCATATTGATGAACAATATGAATGATTTCATATTGACACCTTAAAGACCCAGAAATACACACTTTCAAGACAATATCAGTATAGGAGGTAATAGAAAATCTGGTCTTTAACTGGAGGCCTTCAGGGGCAGATATGGAAGAATGCCCTTCCCACATGGAGCAAATACATTTTTATAAGTTTAGCAAATTAGCATAATTTATAAAAACTCCTCATTAGAAACACAAGTAATAAGGTAATTCCCCCCCTTGGTTTTTCATCTTCTATAACCCCCCTTTCTTGCTACTAGCTATAATAGCTGTAGTTTCTTTACGAGAAAGTGTCTTGAGAAGCTGTTTTAACCTTACTCCCAGAGGGAGCAAGATAGGATAGGAGCCTTTTGGAATGTGTTTTGTCTTTCTGTCTGTCACGGTAGGAGTTATATAATTAGCTAGGAACTATATAACTATACAACAAGAGTCTACAGAACTACGAATATATGTAACAAAAATAATTTTGGCTTTGATATTTGTAGTAGAGTACAGAAAAGCAGCCAGTTTGTACAATAAAGAGGAGAAACAAACCCTGGATTTATTTTCTGGAAGAGCCTTATAAATCAAACCATTTTGCTTATCTAACCAAAATTCCTATCTAAGATAGGACAAAAAGTTTTGATCATTGATTCCTTCAATAAGGAAATTACGTATCCTGTGCAGCTTGACATTCTTTGTGATAATAACTAACTGGCCACACTACAAAAATGAGAAGTGTCATTAGGGATTTGTGGTAATTTGATTTAATGTTGAACTATGATGTTAGACAGCTATTCTGCCTATACTTCAGAAATGTTTGTTTTAAGGCATCCCAATTAAAATGATTCTGTCAAGTCTATTCCCAAGTTCTTCGATTCCTCTCTCTTGGCTTTAAAATCTTCAGATTTTCGCTCGCTTCCACACATGTGACAGATTCATGATCTTGTTTTTACCTCCATGAGCTAGTGCAATTTTTATCTCACCTGCCTTGTTAGAAGCAGGGGCAGGTGCGAGGGGATGTATTTTTTCCTAGTGCCTCATAGTGTCTATTGCACTCTGCCTGAGAGCTATCTTGCACATCTAGACCTGGATATCCTTTCCTGCTCTCAGTAGAAAATATATAATTACATATCTACAAAAGATGTGGGAGAGATGGCAAACATTATTAAATCTGAGTGACTGCAGGGTTAGGATACCACAAAAGGTAACCCAGTTTTTAGTGTTTCCTTAGATTAGTTGTTTGGGGGAGTTTATCCTAGCATTTCCTGCAGTGCTGTTTTCTTTAACTGCTAAGAAATTTTTGTCTTTCAAATTCTTCAAGGTATACACCTCAAGACACTCCCTCATTTAATTTTTTTTTTTAATCACTTAGCCTCTGTGCTCTTCCAAATGTTCTTAAGCAAGCAATTCTAAAGACCTTTCTTTTTAGAGTGCTAACCAATGCCATTCCTTTAAAGCAGATTTTCTTACCACTATTAAAATTAATAAAATAATACAAGACAATGCACCTATAGTTATACATTTGATAGAGTCCTTTCAGTTCCTCTAATACAATGTATTTAACAAGACTGCATTTATTGAAATGGAAAAAAGTATACACACTTTTTTCTGTCTTCCAGATTATTTTGCAATGTTACAGGAAATATTTTTCATTCATTCAGCAGGTACCAGCAGGAAATCCAAGAACATTTCTGAATAATTAATGGAAATGAAGCATTTGGAGCATGTATACCATTAAAATCAATAATTGAAATTATTTATGGACCTCTAGATAGGAATGCATGGGTAATTTTAATAACACTGTCACATTTGATACACTAAATATGTAAAATATCTGGCACTGCTCATCTGACCAAGGTGCTAAAAGGTGGAAAGAGCAACAAAGTTTTGACTTTATGTCTCAGACACTTTCAAAACTTCAGAGTTCTAATCGAAGTGAAAAAACATGGACTTACAGTGAGACTTACTGAGACTTACATTGGACTTAAATTGAGATATTTACACAGTTGAACAAGCTTCAGCATTCATTCCCTTATAATTGACACTGATTGAACATTAATTTTCTTCCTGATTTCTTGGCTAACCACCCCTTCCCAAAATAACTCTTTTAAGAATAAATCGGGAATATATTAATGGGGAGTCCATGATTGCCCTCAAAAGGTGAGGAAAATGAATCCCCTTCAATTTTTTCTGTCCTCCAGGACTTAGGCTTTGCTCAAGTAGGTCTTCAAAGTGTTTTTCCTCAAGGTAAGGCCACACCCCATGGCACAGAACAATATGCATGCTGAATTTTGAACTGAAGAAGAGATGTCTCTGTTGGACCTCCACACAACTGTCTCAATTTCTTTCCAATAATTTGAGCTGAAAGTCACCCTCAAACTCAGTGGCAAAGTGTTGTTCTAGTACATTATCACTGGGCACCAGGATTAGACTCAGAACCGAGTGTTATGTGTTTGAAAGTAGCCATCAAGCCAGCCCTTGAGTGGAGACAAAGCAGGCCAGATGGTGTCACCTTGCCCCGGAGCCATTTAGCTGCATAAATCCAGCACTGCCACTGCTAATTACAAGCCAAAGACTTTGCACGTGCTGGGCCAAGGCTTGTCAGGCTGTGTCTGAGCTCCCCCCTGGCCTGCCTGGAGCATTTTTTAGCTTGTTTAACTATAATGACAATTTTCTAATGGCCAAGTACTTATTACCTAATTTGTTTCACTTTTCTCAGCTTTGTGTAATTTTGTGGCATAGCCTAAATGTTTATATGAACACTAATAGTAATGTATTGATGATTTATGTGGATAGAAATGTTCACTGTTGACTTGAAAATGTAGTTTAGATGCAAATAGGTCTGGTATGAAAGAAATGGCCTTGAAAATGGAGCCCTGGGATGCAGGGTAAGAATTAATGGTATGGGACAATAACAAAAAGGGCTCAGGGTGGTACTGGAGACCCCAGGACTATAAAGCATTCATGAACGAAACATGAAGAACAACACAGCAAATTCAGGACCTGTACCAATAGAATAGCTGGCCTTCCCATCTTGCATCAAATATCCTGACTATAGAGATACAGATATAATATTCTCATACAGCGGGAATTTCCCAGCATAACCTTTCTCATTTATTGTGCATAATTTTTATTTGCTTTATGCTCAGTAACAGGTGTCTTAATGAGTAGTACCCTCAAATTCCCTGGCTGTAAAATCAAGTTGTAAATGTCCAAGAAAACCATAGTCTTTTTTTTTTAGCAGACAAAATATATTTGTATGAATTGTTTTGAAATACCAAAATATTCTGACCTATTTTATCCATGCAGTTCGAAAAACTCAGCACAAGGGATGAAGAAGACATTTATAACCTGTGCTGGACTTCTTTAAGGACACAACCTGCTGAAATAAAAATCACAATCAGAAAAATCACAACACAGAAGAACATAGTTTTCAGAAATGCATTATGGCATCTGCCTTTGTTGGAGTCCTGAAGAAGATATCGATTTATATTTGAGAGAACTAATCAAAGTATTTTTTTATTTACAGATGGATATTTGGCAATAAACCATTAAAGAATCCTGGGATCAACCGGTGGATAAATATTGTGGGGTGCCAAAACTTTTGGAGGCCATTTATTACCCCCTATATTTGTGGCAGATCACGAGCTGGCTGTAGATATACTACTACAGAAAATGCTAGCAGCATTTCTGGATAATAGCAAAATACATAATTAAATTTAAAAAAAAGTAAATAAAAGAATTACTGTATATTTTTCAAATACCAGATCTGATGAAAGTGGTAAAATCAAAGTGCTAGCAGCTGAGCCTTTCCTCTTCATCTGGTAAGTGTTTTCCAGGACCATTTCAAATCAGTAAAGGCTCCAGCATGACCTGTTATGGCCGTATGTAAGCTTGAATATTGGTGCTTTGCACTAATAAAAATTATAATTAGTTGCCAAATAAAGATTAGGTAGTAGAAATATAATTGGGATTTACCAAGAAAATGAGAAATTAAACTATACACAAAATTAATCCCATAAATTTAACTCCAAAAGGATATTGGACACATCAAATTTCTAAGCTGGCAGGTGTGGCTCAGATTGTATGGTTCAAGTTGTGTTATATTCTTACTATGAGAAAAAAATGCTGAGCTTTGAATCTAAATCAGATATACATTTTGTTATTGACTTCTAATCACTAAAAATATTTCTGGCAATTTTTGTTTGATTTTTTTTTTTTTCAGGACAGACCATACTTTCAGATAAAATAAAACAGATACTAGCATCACACCATTGTTCAAATCTGATTAAGTTTTCAGATTGTTTCTGAAATATTTCAGCTTTTTTCCTTGACTTGGTTAAAAAAAGCAATCTATTCCTTTTATTTACTGAGATTCATAGCACATGAGAGGAAAGATGTATATGTCCCTTTTCATTATCAAACTAATTTTAAGGTGTGAGAATTTCCACAAATTTTTTGCTGTCTCAGCTTGACCTCTGTTGTCAGAGAGAGAAAACACTGTAAAAGTGTGACTTGTCTCAATTTTCGTGGCTATCAAAGGCTGAATTTGACATAGTACTCTATTTCAGTTTCTTGATTGTGAAATATGAATAAGAACATTTACTAACTTTAAAAAATGTGTTAAATATAAATCAGTAGTTTCTTGCCTGATCAGATATTGTACCTGATAGTCCTGGGAACAGTTCTTGTGATTCCTTTCTTACTGATTAATCACTTTAAAAATCTGTGGCAAGACTTAGCCTTATATTTTCTAGCTATTTCTTAATTGTAATGAACTTTTATGTACCCCATTGCCAGAAAAAAAAAAGACATAAATTCCATCAATTAGAGTGATATAAATCTACTGCTTATTAATTTTTTAGTAAACTCTTATGGGTAAAAAAAGCATAAATTTCACATGTATGAACTGGTACCTATGTAATACTGAGTCAGATATTATGCCAACCTCATTCTCATTACACACTAAATCAATTCTGTACTAGCACTGAGATGAGACACATGGGTCTGTAACTCTCCAGATGTTCTTTTCTCAGGAATTAAAGTAAAAAGCAGAATACCAACTTAAGAACCTGCATAAGGGGTAAATTCACACTGTTTTTCTGTAACAATGGTAACAAGACAAACAAACAAAGAAGAAACCAGCCCCAGACATGTTGTTTGTTTCAGTCTTAAAATCATAGAATGCATAGAATCATAGACTGTTCTGGGCTGGAAGGGTCCATTAAAAATAACCTAGTTCCAACCCACTGCCATGGGCAAGAATTCTTCCCATGAGACCAGGCTGCTCAAAGTCCCCTCCAAACTAGTGTTAAATACTTCCAGGGACAGGGCACCTACTCTATCTCTGGGCAACCCATTCCATTATCCAATTAGCCTCATGGTAAAGAATTTTTTCCTAATATCTAATCTAAATCTACCCTCTTTCAGTCTAAAGCCATAACGTCTTGTCCTGTCACTAGCTGTCCTTTTAAAAAGTCCCTTTCCAGCTTTCTCATGGGCCACCTTTAGGTATTGATTTGTACTTAGTGAAGCCTCCTCATTTGCCATGTGTCTTATCACAGTTTCCTGGAGAATCTGATCCATAATCTTGCTGTTTGCAGAGGCGAGACTGACTGGACTGTAGCTCCTCAGGTCTTCTTTTTTTCTCTTCTAAGGGCAAGGGTTATGTTTCCCCTTTTCTGCCACAGCTTCTCACACGTGAAGGCTGGTGGCTTAGCCTTTTTGCAAGTTTCTGATTTGTCTGCTGTTTCTTGGTAGTCCATCAATTAGAATGACTGATCAGGTTTGTTCCTGATTATTTTTTGTTACCACTATTTGGCCAGGGTTTATTGTCTCCCTCCCTTTCCTTATCCTCCTGACTAAAAAAAACAGACACCTTCACAGCTTACATATCCTTCTCAATTTGTGTGATTGATCTGGTTTGCTCTCTTCACCATCTCAATTACTGTATATTGGTCAGGTTTCTCTCTGTATGTCCTTGTTTCATGGTTCCTTTGACCAGATATCATTAGAGGAGCAGGCACTTTTCTTACACTTACTCTTACAATAAATACTTTCATTTGGGTGCAGATACTTTCATATTGACCTGGTATAATTGCTGGGTGCACACAAAAATGTGTTTCACATTATCCATTTCCCCTGTCACCAAATTTTTGATTGTGTCATCTTTTGGCAATACTCTAAATTCAGGAGTGAAGAACAATTTCATTGTTCAGCTACACTTCTATTCCACTACAGCAGTGGGAGAAAGAACAGATTTCTAATGAGTATCCCAAGCATAATCAAAGCTGCCATCTGAGTTTTTAGTGGCAGAAATAACAAAGTATCATTTTGCTTGTACTTTTTGTGGAATACTATACTATTTAAACAGGTAAGAGAAGCCTTTGCTTGCTCTGCTGATTTGCATCTATAGGTAAAATATTTTAGAGAAAAAAAAAAAGAAAGCAAAACAATTCCATTACTTCTTTTCAGGTGCAGGACTTACAAACTTTAAAATATATATTTTTTTTTTTTCCTTTTTTGTCTCTGAATCTTAGTCTTTTGGTCTCAGAAAAAAAATTAAACTACTCTTACAAACTAGTCGGTGATGTTAGGAAATATTGCTTTGCTTGTCCAAGAAATTATATGTTAATTTAACCTTTAGTCCAACGTTTTCAAATGTACTGACTAAAAGAAATTAGCTGTCAAATTATTTTCTGATATTTAATATGTCCTCTGTTACTTATGATTTTTTCTGGTCCAGAGCTCCTGCCTATGAGTTTAACCTATATAAATACTGAAATTATTACAAAGTCAAAATATTACACAAATTTCCTGAAAACTACTCGAGCTAAGGTATGGGCAAACCAACTGTAATATTTAAAAGGTCACACATTCAGTAGAGAAAAATCAAATAAAAACATGGTTTTTTCACCACTCAAGTTCATAAAAGACAGCATATTTTGATCCCTTTAGCAGGTAATTTCAGCTCTAAGACAAAATTATCTTAGGGTGGACCTCTTATACCAGGTCTTTTGCATAAAAGTTCTTGGCTATTGCTTCTCTAAAAAATTGTTTAGAACATTTAAACCCATCAGAAATCTTGTGATAAGTTTTAAGATTTCTTAAAGATATTAATTCAATTGCATAAACATATTTCATTTCAAATTTTCTGTCTATTCTGCTTGTTTGTATTTCAACTACAGAAGCCTAATACTGTCACCAGCCAGTGGTGAGCATAGTAACTAATTCCTTACAGTTCTGTATCATCAATTTTTTGTTTAGTTTTGGTCCAGCATATTAGATTTCTGGGCTAGGAGAGCACTGCAACCTTAGTTGCCTATTGAAAAGAATGGTTATGCCTCCTAAAATTATTTATGAAGGAAAGAATTACTTCAGAGATTCAACCTATGTTTAATATTTGGGATTTGGATTCCATCACGCATGTTTCCTGGAGAAATGCCATTCAGGATTTAATTTGCTTTAAAGACTAAAGGCGTAGGGCCAAACTATTTACTGAGGGCCAATTCATGCACATCCCGGCCTCCTAAATATCCATTCAATTGCATTACTCTCCCACTTCCTGGAATACTTTAATCTTTTTTTGTAAGTGAAATGATGAAAGAGGTGCTGTGGCACAAAGAAGCACAAACGAGGGCCAGGATGAACAAGGTTTTGATACAGGGATAGGAAGAAAATCACATTTAAACAACATAATCCAGGCAGTTGCCAAGAAGAGCTGGAACAGATTCAGTCAATGTCAAAAAGAACAGAATTCAGAATGTACTTATAATTAAAATATATACATTTAACATTTTGTATACAATTTAAACCTAAAGAGCACTGAGTATCTTCAGTGTCCCCTTAAGAATAAACAGAAATATATCAGTATTTCAGGACAGGAAACTGCCCTAATACAACATAAGTAAAACAAAAATGGAAGCAACCCAACAGATGTTCCCTTCAGAATGTCACTTTCTCATATCTTTTCCTACCTATTTGCAGGGTAGGGAGGGAGTTCCAAATCTAGGCAAACAATAGCTGTTGAGACAGATGGGTACCTAAGGGCAGGGAAGAGAACAATGCATATGTAAAACATGAAGAAAACAAACATCTATCTCTCCATGGTTTGAAGTTCCTGCCCCAGAAATAGGAGCTGCTGTTAAACAATGGGAATTTCTATCTACACAAGCCCTAACAGTGTGTTTTCTTTCATAGGGCTCAGCTTGTTTTCTTTACATCCTGGATAGCAGAGAAACTCTAAATCTGGGATATTTTCCCAGCATCTGTTTGCATGAGTGTTTAATTATATGTAAAATACATGGACACTCATTGACTACAGTGGCAAATTTAAGAACATTTAGTGCTCATTATTATATCTTCCATCCCTCTGGAGATCAGTTCCAAATGCTGCTTTCAAACTGTCCCTCCCAGATAAATTAATCCCATCCCAAGATGTTTCTAGCTTCCAGCTTTCTATAATTTTATTATGTCTCCTTTTGTTGGGAAAGGGGATTTAGTTAATTTTCCAAGCTTTCCTAATTAAGAACATAAAATAAGAAACATTATTGTCTTAGAAAATTGCCCTTGTGGCCATTTCTACAAAGATTGTTGGGTGTCTAACTTGTATTTAGGAGACTTAACTCCCTCAGAAATCAGTAACTGTTTCAGAAAAAGCTGTCTTCCACATTTCAAGATAAAAAAACCAAGAAAACATTTAAGTGCTTAAGTCATAAACAGTAATTGACTTCTCAGGTTTGGTCTCAGAAAACAGTTCATTTTCTCCAGAAAAGGACATGGTTGGTGTGTGAGCAACTGCTGGGGTAACCAATTTCAGTATATAAGTTCAATTTCATAGCATTTAGAGGGAAAAATATTATTTTTTAAACTGTGCATCATGTGCCTATAACAGATGAATAATGGAGATACATTTTTTTTTATATACCCTTATGAATGTGAATCTGTTCACTTAAAAATGACCTTCATTTACTACTTTTGAAGAGAAAACAGATGGAATCAGTAGAGTCATGTTCAGATATACGTATAAGTGGATAGACAGAAAAATGAACTAAATACAAGTTGGGCGAAAGCAGAATTATGGGGATAAATTGTAAGATAGTACAAAGTTCAAAAGTCTAGGAATCAGGAAAGTCTGTGATTTAAAGAAATGTGACATATATAAGAAGATACAGAGGAGGAAAATATATAAGACTGAGTTCAAAGTTTTTATTCATACTAATTTTCAGGTTATGTATCATCAAATTTGGGCGTTTTCACCTCTTAAAAACCACAAAAGTATCCTCTCATTTGACATTGTCCTTCTAAGTATCTGCATACTTTATTTTTTCTTGCTGAAAATATTAATAAGTAATATTCAGTAATATCTGATTACTGAACTTCTTAAATTATTCATAAATGACATGTAAAGAGACTTTTAATTCTTGAATCAGAGCAGGGTTTTCTTCTTTGTGTAATCAAAGTGTCCAAAGGCATTGTACTAAATCACAGATTTTTTGCTTTGTGAGATTCATAATTGTAGTTACGTTTTAGAAAATTGGAGATTTCATTTCTGTAGTGTTCTACCATGTATATTAACATAATCAGTGATATGCTTCTTTAATGCTGTGTTCATATGGAAAAAATGCAAACAGGAACCTTGTACTAATTAGTTACACGAAAAATCCAGTGAGATGCAGAGTGTTAGACTTAATGGTACCTCAGATTTCACATTTTAATCAAAACTGCGAAGTTAATACTTAATGTTAATGACGCCACAGAAATAAATTCAAACATATATTGTAACATACTACTAGGCTGAAGTGCATTTCTCTTTAGAGGTTTCTAATCTACTTCCTAATTATCTCATTAGTAACAAGTATTTCTAATTTTTTAAACTTTTAATGAGAAATCTTGGCAGGCTGAATACTGTTTTCTTTTTTAGCATAAAATATATGAAACATAATTGCTAATTATGAGCAGCAAGGTATCTACATCAGCTTATACTATGATATGTCAGGACAATATGTCAAAGTCCATACTTGGCAGTAAAGTGCAATGAATCCAAAACTTTTCTATGAGGTCTAAAACTTCAAAGGGTGCTAAGGAAATGGTACAGGCAGCCTCAGTACCTTTCTGGACATATTTTATTGCCATGCCAACATTGAATAACTGTTAATGCCCCTGTCTATTCCTACTCATCATGAACACTAAGGTTTGAGAGAATAAAATAAAGCAACTTTAGCTTATGGATTTTGTGCTTCCTACTCCAGTGAATCATGGACTCTGAGTCATGTGTGGTAATGATAAGAGAATCATTACACATGAATCTGAACCCATTTTTAAAACCTTTATTCCACGTACAGAGTGTCCCTTCCTTTGAAATAAATGGAACTGTTAATGTTCTCTTAAGTAAGAAAGAGCCTTGTGACATAGGAAAGAAAACAGGTAAGCAAGCTTGTGAAGAAAATAAATTACTATTATATATGTGATTTTCTTGTACATGTTGCTGCAGTAGAAGTACAGTAGACAAATTACTTCAGGAAACAGAACAGTTTTTTTAAAAAGGTCTCTTTTGGTTTCTTGGGAACTTCAGGATAAAATTCTGCTACTCTAAGGAAGGCACTACAGAAAGACAAACAAATTTATTATCACCACAAACCTATCCTAAGAATTGTAAACATTTTAGAATAGCTTTTTAGTTTTCCAAGCCTTGCTACAGACAACTTCTCTTTTAAGACCGAATTCCCGAAAAAGCACAGCCCAGTTTTATCCATTCTCCTAGACTGTTATTTCTGCACACTCTTTCAAACTTGGTAACTCTACACTGTATACAGAGGGTTCACTGATTTCCTCCCTGCACTTCAGCTCTTCAAAGAGTGATTTCAGTGTGACTGCTCATGCATCTGAAGAATCAGACTTCTCTTCAGTAGCAAAGTATAGATCTGTTTGTCAATGTCCAGCTGAAAATGAGTTTCTGAAAAAGTTTCTTCTTTGAAGATTTTCCTCATATTACTTAGTTACCCAGAGAAATGAATAGAATTCTCTATTTCCACAGCTAACCTGAATGAAACACTGGGAAGAGGTCTTAGTTCATAAGGAAGGATAGTGAAAAAGTGTAATTTTTGCAAGGCATTTTTGCCAAAATAATTCTTACAAATGTTTCACAGACTTTGCACATACACTTTTTATGATGCCATTCTTGCATCAAAATTTTCTTATAAACAAAAAGGAACAAACTAAATATGCAAAACAAGTAATTCACTGTTAGTGGAATTAATATTTTTCAGTCTTATGGTCCCAATAACCTAGTTAATACAGAAAAGCCTTAATAATAATACATTCCAAGCCATTATACAGTAAATAAATTCCTAGTAATTGACTCCTTTCTCGAGTAAAAAAATGCCAAATTTGTCTATTTTGGTAGACCAAAGCTTTTTAGAATATGTGTATATTGTCTATCTGCAATAAAAAAGGAAGAACTGAAAAAAGTTAAAACATCCTCAAAGTAAATGTTTGGTTCAACTTAGATATATTTCATATCTAGCAGCTAAATTTCCTCTCTTATAATTGATATGCTAAATATAAAAGTACAGATGTCTCTATTCTAGAAACTAAAGGAAGTATAAATATTTTTACTGACATTATTTTGTCATGCTTAAATGGTGTTTACATGATTCATAGGCTGCAAAATCTTTGGTTCAGCTCCCTGTTTGATTGTGGAATCATTCTGCCTTTCATCCTAATTAATTTCTAAGAAAACCAGGTTGTCATTTCTGGGTATGATGAAGAGGTCAGAGTAAGAGTCCCTCTCTGGGATCTCACTTCTCCTGGATTTCAGAGATTTTTATTGTGCTGTCTTGCACAAATAAATTTGGAAGTAAATCACAAAGGCAATAATCCTGATCAGAGAGCACTGTTCCAGAATGTGCATTGCTCCTGCTTCTTGATCAACACGGGGGTGCTGAACTCTGGTGGTTTTTTTTTGGTTTTATTTAGATCCCTTTCTAGTGAGTGATTTACAGAGAAGAGATAATGGCATAAATAAGGTAGATTAGAAGAAAATCATATTATTAAATGCACTTAATAAATGATTCATAAAAATGTTAAATCACAGATGTCAAATTACTCTGATTGTACACTCTCAGGTACTTTCTGGCAAAATTTTCCACTCAGTCAGTGCTCTATATTCCACAGCATAGTGAGTTGTGCTGGTGAAAACAAATTAAATGTACTCTAAGTTCCCTCTTTTCCCTACAAAAGACCATTAAAACAGCTGAAGTCAGTTAAATCCAAACAAAAAGTTTTAAAACTGGGAAAGAATAGATCAGGTGAGTTGCTTGTGGATCTAAGGATTTTCATTGCTTTAGTAATATCTGAAAAGTTTTCACATTTATGGTTTAAAATGGGTACCCTTGAAAGCAATTTTAAAAATATGTATATTTAAATATAATATTTTGAATATATAAATTATATATCAAAATATGCTATAAATAAAAAATATAATATTTGGAATATTCAGATTTTTTGCAGATGTAAACCAATTCAGTGGTATCATACCAGTCAAAAGTATGAGAGAGATTGGTCAGGGAGACTTGACTTATCTTTTATTCTTTGGCTTGGGGTCTGCAACACTTTTAGCCACAGTGACATACAAACAAACACAGTGATAACAGTGCATATTATTCTCCCTCCCCCATATTATTCATGGAACTTCATTAATAATGACAGACAACATTGTTTTCAGGGTCAAGTCATCTTTCAGTTTTCTAATCTCCAGGACAAAATTACTGTAAAAAATATATGAAAACCCCATCTTGCTGGTTCATGAAGACTCAGAAGCCTATAATTTGTCAAAAAGTGATCTTTCTTGCTTAGGCTCTCTGACTCTCTCTTTTATTAGACACAACTCTTCATCCTCATCCCCAAGTGCTGCAGATCTATCAGACTTTTTGACAGAAAAGTCTTCTGAAACTTCTGAAATTTTCAGAGTTTGCTTCCATGAGCATTTTCTTATATTTCAGCTATCTGAAGATTGTGCTATATTTTATTATGTACTGTGCTACACAATAGAGTGCTATATTTTATTATGTAGATCCCAAACTCCAAGCTCCTGGTAATTTTCTGAGAAAGAAATAGGAAAGTAAAACAGTAATTTATTTAAGTCTACCCTCTTTAGGAAAGAAAAGGAAAAAAATGAGGTAATTTTTTTAGTTCATAAAATAGATTTTATTTTATTTTTTCTAAAGAATGTTGCTAATAAAACAAATCAGTAAATTAAGTGTTCAGTACTGTATCAAAAAATAAAATCATAGAATCATTAGGGCTGGAAAATAATTGAGTTCAATTGTTAACTCAGCATCACAACCTTCCCCATTAAACCATGTACCTGTGAGCTGTGTCCCCCAGCCTTTTGAACATTTCCAGGGATGTTGATTGTTCTACCACCTACAGTGGGCCTTGGTCATGAATCCGGCCTGTCCCTTTCCCTCTGTAGAACCTTCCTACCCTCCAGAAGTTCCTGTCAAACTTGACATCTTCAAACTCTCTGATGGTGCACTCAGTCCTCTCTCATCCAGATCATCAATAAAGATATTAACAGAATTGGCCCACAAACTGAGTCCTGGGAGACACCACTGATGACCACTCACCAGCTGGATTTAACTGTATTCACCTTCATTCACAGAAATAGTAAAAATTGAATGATAATGTTCCCTAATCATGATTAAGGAAACCCTAGGAATGTGTTTGTTAAACACTTATAGAAAATCTAAAGGTCTTGAAACTAAAAATAATTTATCAAAACAAAAAAACTCACCTTTTTTTTTTCTTTCTTTTTGGTTTGATGAGAGATTTGCATTTTCCAAAGGCTATTACTAAAACAAATACAGGACAGTAAATCTTTCTAGTTCAGTAAGTAATCTTATGTTCTACTGAGTTCTGTGACATAAGCCTTCCTTTAATTTCTATGTATGTTTTTGGATAGTGAGGGTGACGTAGCATTCTTGGACTGATTATCAGCTTGCCACTCCATTATTTTCAGTCTAATTCCATTTCTTTTTGCTGACTTATACATTTGCTTTAATTACTTTATTTAGGGTGTGAAACTGAGAACTAAACCATCTTGATAAGTCTTAGACTGGCAGACTTAACTTCGTGACCCCAAACAAGTCATCTAAATTCTCTCATTGACCAATTTGTTGAATGGAGAGATAATACCAAAATTTTACTCAATTAAGGGCTATACTGGGCTTGCATGGCCAGGTTTAGCTGGCAGCAGGGCTACAGAGGTGGCTTCTGTGACAAGGTGCCAGAAGCTTCCTTCATGTCTGGCAGAGCCAACACCAGTCCCAGGACAGACCTGCTGCTGCCCAAGGCCAAGCCCATCAGAGATAATACCTGAAGTAATTGTGTCCAGAGAAGAGAGAAGGGATAATATGTGAAAGGAAAGGAAACTGCAGACACCAAGATCAATGAAAGAGGACAGGAGGTGCTCCAAGTGCCACATCTGAGATTCCCTGCAGCCTGTGGGGCAGACCATGCTGTACCAGCTGTGTCCCTGCAGCCAATGAAGGAACACAGAGATGCAGAGATCACCCTCAGACCTTTGAGGAGACCCATGCCACAGCAGGTGGATGCCCAAAAGAAGACTGTGAACCTGTGGGAAGCCCATGCTATGGCAGGCTCCTGGAAGGGACCTGAAGGCCTGTAGAAAAAGGAGGCCAAGCTAGAGAAGGTTTTATGGTGAGACTTGTGACCCTCTAGGGGAACCACACTTGAGCAGGCTTAATTTGAAGGACTGTACTCCTTGGAAAAGGACCCACATAAGAGCAGATCATGAAGAGCTGTAGCCTGTGGGAAGGACCCCATGATGGAACAGGGCCAAACTGAGCAGCAGCCAATACAACCTGTGATGAATTGACTGTAACCACCATTTCTCCATCTCCTTGTACCACTGGAGGGGAGGAGATACATGCTGGAAAGGAGGGAGGGACCAGGGAAGGTATTTTTAGCTTTTAGAATGCTTCACTTCTCATTATCCTGCTCTGATATTTTTTTTTAATAATAAATTCAATTGATATCCCCAAGTCAAGTCTGTTTAGCCTGGAACAGTAATTGATGATTGATTTCTCCCTGTCCTTATCTCAACTCATAAGTCTTTATATTCTTTCTTTCTTGTCCAGTTGTGGAAGGGAGTGATAGACAGCCTTTGGTACACACCTGGCATCCAGCCAGGGTCAACCTACCACAGACAGTTTCATAAATTATCTGTATAAGACTTTGCGAAGTCATTGGACTCCAGGATGATGAATGATGTGTAAATAAGACACAAGTACTTTTATAAACTAAACAACAGTTGAAAAGTATAAAAAAGAGATAAAGGCTATGGTTAATAATTCAGGATGTTTTCCAGCAGTGTTATTTATGCTATTTCAATCAAAAAATCAGAGTATGAATAGATTTACAACAAGGAACTCATTCTAAAGCTGCACTGGCTAATCTCATAGATCCAGGTTTTTTTTCTTCCTACTACCTTCAGAAAGGTTTTGAATGGCCGATCTTTCCTCTTAGACATGAAAATTTCTAATTTCCCAAGTACTTCATTCATAACCTTTCAAACATGTCCGCTTTTTTCTGTTCCAAGTAGTGTCTTAGTTTTGTTACCACACTAAGCTCCCTTTGAACTCCCTACCCCTCTGGATGACATCCTCAACTACATAGCACCACTGTGCCAACCCATTTTTTTTACCCTGTCCTGAAGTTTTTGTGTTTACGAAACTCATCTCACCCTCCAAGTCCTGTAAATAACATAGTCCACTCTCCCCCTTTCTACGTAATTTAAAAATGCCTTATGGTCCTAGGACTTCTGCTGTTGCTCTGCTGCTGAACATGGAAACTTGTTTTTCTTCCCCATCTTCCTTACTCCCGACTTGGCCAGGAACATAGACTTGGCTGCTGTGGGAGGGATTTACCCTAAAGAGACACTTGCCAAAATCTACTTGGATGCAAGCAACAGTACAGAAATAAAGAACAAAAAGGGCAAAAAACTTATGTGACAGCCTTGTCCAATAAACTGTGTTAGTTGGGTTTTTTTGTTTTTTTGTTTTTTTTTTAGCTTAAATGACTTGGAGAAGGGAACAAACTTGTAATTTTTCCCGTTGGACAAATCTGAAGCTGATGGTACAGACTTGCAGAAGGATTGGAAACTGTTGTGCGAGTAACATCTGCTGATGGATCAGCAGATGAAATTCAGTGTTGTTAAGTGCAAGGTAATATGCCAGAGGGAAAATATGACAGAAAGTTAACTGCTACTTCTCCTGAAAGTGATCCCAAAGCTACTCATGACAGTTCTCTGAAAATTTCAACTCAATATTGAGAATCAGAGAGACGAACAATCTATTAAGTAATTATATATATTAAGATAAGAATTGCAATTAAGAATTATAATTGTATTATATATATATATTATCTATTAATTAATGTATGGTTTGCAAGCAGTTTCAGTGCTATGTGCAGTTCTTTTGACCTGTATCTTCAGCATTAAAAAACACTTTAAAGAAACAGAAGAGATTTTCTACCTAAAATATTTCCTAATTTGGTACACGGGGAGGTTAGCATTTCAATTTATGAAAATAAGCTAAATCCAGGACACTTTAGCAGAGAAAGTTAAAATCATGGATTAATGGAGCAGGTGGATAGTGTTTATTTCTCATTATTCAAAAAATAACTAATACCTAATGAAATTATCCAGCAACTGATAAACTGGTATGAGCATGGACATAGAAGGACTTTTGTGCATAATTAGCTATGATAATTTATAATAGGAATATGGCTTGGATACACATTTAGCTTGGCAATATTTAGTGTTAAGCTGGCTTTGGAATGATAACCCATGGAAGATTGATATAGTATAAGCCCTATTTATTATATATATTTATATAATATATATAGGATATTATATATATATAGGATATATAATAATATAATATAGGATATTATATAATCCTATACCATTAAATTAAACATCTGCTGCTGAGTAGTGTCAGAAGAATTTGAAGAATTTAAAAATGCTTCAGGGTCTTGCAAATAGTGCTGCTCTCCCACTGACCACAGAAAAGAAACATTAGCTTAAAAAAAAAAGTCTCCAAACCCAAAAAGCCTCACAACCTCCCCCCAGCTCAAGATTATTTCTTCCCATTTACTGTTCAGTGCTTGTCATAATTCCACTTGACAGATCCAATATAAGAAGTAGCATACATTAGGCCTGTAGACCTATGGAAATTAATAACTTGATGTGTATTTTTTTTTTTCAGTGATTGGTAGGTGTATTGATATCAAGGATATCCCTTTTTTCCTGCATTTTGTTTCTTATTACACAGTTGTTTTTGCTACTGGCTCCGATTGGAACCAGGTTCGTAGTCCATTTATATTTTCCAGGATCAGACTGTGCAATTAAATCTATTTCAAAGAAAGCATAATCATGCAAATCTTTGATGCTTGCCACAGCTCCCCCTGCCTAAAGAAAAGGGAAATTCTGTCAGCAAAGAGAAATTCTATCTAAAAAGGAAAAAAAAGTCCTTACTAGATCATAGCTAGACCATTAACTGAAAAACTCCTGGAAAATAACAAGATGTTATCTTTTTTTTTTTTTTTTTTAAATTAAAGAAATAAGAAGAAGGATTCCTGAGGATATGTTTTTGACACTATACACACCATTTTTCTATAATTACAATGTAGTTTACTTTTGAAACCATAAAATTATACTGGGAATGGTAAAGTTTAAATGTAAATATGAAGCTGATATGAAACATCAAAATAATAACTCTGTGTTATGATGCACAAAATGGCCAGGACAAAGTAGTAAATGTCAATTGATAAATCAGAGACAGAGATCATGTATTTGCATCAGGTTTTGCAAATGTTTGGTTTCATAAGCAAAGTACAGTTTCTATCAAAATGGGTGCAAATCTTTCCAATTGCATCAACAGACACTGAATTAAACACCAAGTCTGAAGGTTTTAAGTATGTCATAAGTCATAGATGGAACACATTTGTGGTTTCTGTGATGTAGTTTCACATCTAACCTTTAACAGTTTCTCTGTAGGAGACTATGATAATATAAATAAAATTGAGAGGTTTAAATACATAGAAATATATTACAGATACAAATAAATGTGAGGATAATCCAGCTAGGAATCAATAAGGATGCAATATTATAATTATGTCAAAAGAATATATATTTTTCACAGCTATTTATTGCAACATTTTTTAATACTGCTGAATTTTGATATCAAGATATTGAAATTCTATGAAGGAAAGATCAGTGCAAATATATACATACCCTCTAACTTTATATGTTGAAATAAAAATGGCTTTCTAGGCAACCTTTCTTTAGGTAAATGGAAATAAGCTTTTTTTCATGTAGTATTTTTCCCCCTCTCCTATATCTAAAGGATCAAATTAAGACAAAATTTGTGTTTTTCTAATTTATTTAGGAAATTTCTTCATGTAGGGAAAATCTGACTGTTAACAAAAAAAAAAAAGGGGGGAGAAAGAAAAATAGGAGAGCTCACAAGTGAGAGAATGAGAGAGAGAGAAATCAGGTCTCTGAATGAAATAAAATGGGTTACTTTCACAGATAACTAGTTTATGCTATGTGGCTGCTAAGAAAGCAGTGGGGATTTAGCAATTCAGAGGAAGAAGAGAAGGATACCGTAGTGCAGTCAGGTTCAGTGAGCTGTATAATCTACTTAAAAGTTTGATTAGGAATTCTATTGTGTCTGGACAGTCAGCAGGCTGCCTTGTAGACAAGGAGGAAAGGAATGGCTTCTTAAACTTTCATGTGGCAGCACTCCCATTGTTGTCTCTTTTTATTAATGACATGGAGGCAGTCACGATAACTATAAATGGGCAGAGCACTGATTGGCTTAAGTGAATTTCCTATCTATAAAGCCCCGATAGTCTCCCTGGCTGCTGGATTTCTATAGCAACAACTGAAGGGCAGCAGCACACTGATGAAAAAAGTAGCAAAACACTCTCCTGCAGGTATAATTTGTTCTTATCTTAACTCTAGTTCTCTTTCAAAGATCACTCTTTCTCTATTGGAGGATGTCAAACTGTGTTTTCTTCAGGGAGGTGATGATGTTTCAGAGTAAAGCAGTCATGCTTATGGTCCACACATAACATGCACTCCAGAACACATATACAGAATATATCTATATTCAATGCATGCATTTTGTAAATATATCTTGTATCTTGTTACTTATTTATTTTAATGCTCTCAGATATTGGGCATTACCTATACCTATAGCATTAACCTATAACCATTTATCTATAACTGAGGTAAATTCAAAAGATGATTAAATTATTTTCTCAAATTATCATCTGGCTTGTCTATAAGAAGTACTTGAGATTAAATGAAAATATTTTAGGATAATGTGATTCTAATGTAACATCTGTAAGAAAATTATAAAAACCAAAATTTTTTTAAAGGAATCGGTAAAATGTGAAACAATTCTGCAATTCATATATTAATGAATTTTTCTGTATTAAGTCAACATGGTAATCTCTACACCATCTCACATGACTACCAAAATAGTTTTTCCATTTCACACTGCATTCTGCAAGTTACATTAAATGCTTGTTTGCCATTAACATTGAAGATTATAAGTATGCCATGTTTTAAACTTACTTCACATTATTACTTTGAAAATAATGTGTTACAAAATATTTAGAAATTTTTTTTTATTTCATAACATAAAATAATCTTATATTATTTTCTCTGTAAACAATACCTATATACTGCACATTCATGTCATCAGCATCATAACAACTGATGCTTCAACATTTTGATACAAGTGAGAAGGTGCTATAATTATTTGGCTTTTGAATATTTTCTATTTTTCCTACAGTTTATTACAACACTTTTAATTCTTCCCTCTAAAATATATTTTATTTCAGGAACACACAATATGATGGCACAATTAATACCATAATTTTTTCATGTTCTGATTCAAACAGATTTTTGCTTTCTTAATTCATGTCAGAGAGAGATTGTGAAGTGGTTTTTGTAGTTTTTAACATAAATTTAGGTGAGTTTCCACTAAACTGCTTAAGAAACACAGGAATAGCATGTTTTACTCCTGCATAACGTCTTATGTTCATCAAGCTCCTGTAACTCAGAACCAAGTTTTCTTGATTACATCTAAGGACAGCACTTAAAAAATGAAGAGATATGGAGATGGAGGAGAGCTTTTGAGTTATTTTATTTTATTCTAGGTGGGTTTTATCCATTATATCCACTGGATATTTATTTCACTGCTGAGGACTTTTAATTTTCCCTTCCCTTCAAATACCTGAAGAAATTACTAGATTATTTATTGCTGACTGCAGGGCACCACAAATTTCAGACTTGTGATCCCAAGTAAATTAGGTCAACAGTACAATAATCCAAAAGCAAAATACATTTCAAGAGGGAAAACTGAATTGCCTCTTTAATTAATTATCATATGTTTTAATGAGGATAAGGTCTAGCTACTCTGAACTCTGATTTGAATTTCAGGGATGGTAAAGAAAGCTCCTAATTACACTACATTTTTACTTCTTCAACATATCTATATTCTGCTGCATGAATTCATTGAAAGAAGATGCAATTGACTTCAGACAGTATATAATATTTCCTTTCATTTCAGCAGACATTCATAGCTATGGAAATTACAGACCAGAGCAGACAGAAAAGATATGATCAAAACATATCCTAATCCCTGAGGTCTTCAGTGCTTGGAAAGCAACATAAACTCCTGTCTAGTCATGCTAAAAAATATCAGCATAGAATTCCAGATCAGCTCTGTGCCTCAGAAAAGATATGATCTAATAGCTTTTATGGAACACTCTTCAATATTCATGTTAGGAGCAGCAAGGCTATTTGCAGCATCATGGACACTTAAACACATAAAGAAAAATGGAACCAGGAGATAAAACTGAAATAATACTATTCAAAGTCATCAAAGAATCATTACAGGAAGAAAGGACAAACAGTTCAAATAGATAACTATGAGGCATAGCAATGCACTTCTCCTTGAGGAATACTTGGTCAGAGATGATTAGAAAAAGTGTCAGGGACAGGAGAGATAATCTGGAGAAAACTCAGCAGTTGAAAATATTTCCATTTGCGGTGGGTTGACCTGGATTGGACACCAAGTGCCCACCAAGCCACTCTATCACTTCTCCCCTCAACTGGATCGGGGAGAGAAAACAGGATGAAAGGCTTGAGATAAAGGCAGGGAGAGATCACTCAGCAAGTACCACTACAGGCAAAACAGACCCCACTTGGAGATATTAATCTAACTTATTGCCAATCAGAAGTCAAGTGCGATAATGAGAAATAAATCCAAATCCAAATCTTAAACCACCTGCTCTGCACCCATATCTCATTCTTGTGCTCTGCCTGCCTTCCTGTTTCTTTCTCTCTAGGTCACATTTACTGTTAAATAAAAGCCATACTATTGGCTTAGGCATATGGTCTTGTTTGCACCTTAATTGCAGCAGAGGCATCTCTTATAATCGAATCGTAACAGTTTGTCATATCCATGAAGTCAGAGGACACAATCAAGTGGTGCTTTTCAGTCAGCAGCTTTTGAACCAGTATTGCTTATATGAAAAACATAATTAAAATGTTAATTACAATTCTAAGGGAACAAAAATATGTTAATCATGACACAGCAGAAATTGACATGCTGTAAGTCCCTAAATAGAAGCATCATATTTATGAGCTTTCCTGAACAATGTGATACAGAAAGCAAAGATGAATTACATAAAATACAGAATTAACAATCCTTGTCTTGAAGAAAATGGGAGTCATAAAACATTTTGGAAATGATGAAATAGAGTAAACTGAAACAACATGAGATCGAAACAGAAAAGGTCCCCTGTATTTTCTTTCCAGAGAAGTAGAATTTGTGTAAATTAATTCTGTGTGTTCTTTTGGTTTTAGGAGGCTGCATAGAACAAGATTAAGGCACATTTAACTCATAGAAAAGAAGAGAAACAATAAGGAAAATGTCCAGCTGTGCATTGTGAGGTCATCATAGAAACACAAATCCCCAAACCAGCATGATATCTGATGACATATATCTGGTGTGTCCTCCATCTTCAGAGTGAGAAATTGTGAAGGGCAGCTAGTGAGTTTAAGCATTATCTTAAAATTGCAGTCATTCAAAGGAAAATCACAAAGAGAAGACTCAAATTGTAAAGAAAATAATTAATGGTCATCACAGGTTAAATGGCACATATAGGAAACTGGGAAGGCATGTTTTTCAAGAAGTCAGAATGGCAATGAGGAAGAAGCATCATTAATTTGTGAGGTTATGGAATTTTTCATCTTATGGAGAGTTTAGACCATGTCATTTAAAAGATCTCAAGTGTTTTAGCATGGAACAGTTGCTCTGGAGTTTATTCCAAATATCTTTGGAAGTCATCAAAACAAGGTAAAGGATTATTTTAAAAAGAATGCTGACATTCTAGCTGCTCAAGTTTCAGGGGTAAAGCAAAATTTTGTCTGTCTTTGGCTATGACAAATGGCAACAGGATCATGGGAACTTCCATTGGGTCTAGAAAATATATTAAAGCAGAGTGAGTTTCATTCAGGGGAGTTGTTGCAGTTTTTTCTGAGGAACTAACCAAATCGGTTCACATAGTTTTAGAGTCTGCATGTAAAGGGGTGGATGATATTTCTTTCACATGATGAAACAAGCTGAGTTGGATTTTGCTCCAGGATGCAGAGAAGTGAAAGCAGGTGCAATAGGAGGACATAGGTGGAGGACCCAAAGGAATTTGAAGCCTGTTGGAAACATCTTGGAGAAAAGGTGAATCTTTTGATAATAGAAAAAGAAAGAATTAATATGGATTTGTAATAGCAAGACATCTACTAGAAACAGTACAATCATTCAAATTAATTCTTGCCTTGTGTTCTTTCAATTCACAACAGACTGAAGGTTAGGCTAGTGATGAAATCTGAGTTCAGAGAAATCTTAGTCCCTTCCACTTTCTCAGGGGGCATCAAAGGTTTCTGTGATAGACTGGAGAATAAGGAAAACTGAGCATTTTTTGGCATCTAGCCAACCTCCACTCGGGTGTTAAATGTATTACAGATGGGCTTGTAGAACAGGCAAGAGGGCCTGAGCATTCAGAGTAAAGTAAAAGGAGAAGGGTTCAGCTGTATTCTCTTGAAAACCTTGGCCTGTGACACCCACATGATGGGTGAGAAGAGAAAAAATGTCGTCTTCTTTCCAGCCTCTACATAATGCTTTGAATTGAAGAGTGCAAGGAAGTGAGTGCAGAACATTTTGCCTCTGAGAAAGAAATCAATGAGCAATTTCATAAATGTTTTTCATGTGATGTGTCTGCCCCCTGGGGTCATCGTAAAACAGGTTTTTTTGAAAAAGAATGTTAGATCTCATGGAACTTGAAAACTATTCTGTAAATCTCTTATTTTCAAGTAATGCAGATAAAAATGAAAAGGCACTATTGGCTTTTACAATTTATCACTGTTGAGTTTGTGTCTGCAATAGGAAGAAGAAGTCCACATAATGCTGCTCAAATAAGTTAGTCCTTCAAAATCATAACACTGTTTCAAACATCATGAAATGAATGATGCTCTCCAGGTTTAGGTATAGCAGTTTGGAACCATAAATATATTAACTTGTTGGTGAAGCATTGTTCTGTAACTCTGTGGCCCATCCTGTCTCCTTCTTTTCCTTACATGATCTGTTCCCCAAATCACAGAAGTACATTTTCCCCCGCTATGAAACAAATGAAAAGTAAGGATAGAACAGTTCGCAGTCATCAGGCACAGGGCTTGCTCAGACTAGTGTACTGACCAGCCACAGTTTACAAACAGACACTTTTATGCCCCATTCTGTCTGTTCATCCTTTGTGTCTTTCTGTTCCCCCTTCCCATGCACATTGCCACATTAGTTGGGCAAACAACAGTCCAAACAAAAATCTGAACCCTCAGGTTCTCATCCTTACCAAATTCCAAGTTTTGGTTTGCTTGCACTTTTGTGATCACAAGATCTCAATTCACAGATTTAATTCTGTGTGCTTTGCAAATGTTTGTTTCTTGTCTTGGTCTCTATTATGTTTTTCTGTCAGATCTATGCCTCCAAATGTTATGTTTATGGTTTCTCCCTTTATCTTGATGTCCCATTTGAGAAGGTTGTTGATCAGAAAATCTTGTTGACATAAACATTTCCATATTGAACTGACAATTATAAATTAATTTGACTGGCTGGGTTTTGTTGTCTGTCCCTCATCATTTGCCGGTCAGGACTGAGTCTCTGTATACTCTTGAGCATGGTTTTCTCCTTTCTCATTATTCATTTTAGAACTGAAAATATCCTTGACCAGACACTCTTAAAAGAGCAGAGGCTCTCTCCTTCCTCTTACCCATTCCTAGTTCCACATCATTTGTGGCCCTGCCTTTAGCCCCATCTCTTCATCTCTCTTCTGGCAGTTCCCTTGTGATCCAAAGCTGGGTCTTCTAAATACTCCTCAGTATTCTCTATATTTTCTAGTCCTGGTCTGTAATTTCCATTATGACAAAACGGCTGTTTTGGTTCAACCCCAGCTGGAAACCAAGCACCATGCAGCTACTCACTCATTACCTCCAAGCAGGATGGGGAGAGAATAAGAACATAAGTGAGAAAACTCATGAGTTGAGATAGAGATAGTTTGATAGGAAAGGGAGAGAGCTACACAGCAAGCAAGCCAAAATAAGGTTCATTTCCTCATACCCATAATTAGACAGTTGTTCAGCCATCTCCAGGAAAGCTGGGCTCTGTCACACATAAAGGTTACTTGGGAAGATACATACCATAAGCCCAAACATTCCACCTTTACTCCTTCTTTTCCCTAATTTCTATTCCCGAGCATAACACCATGTTTGATATTCATGATTGTGAAATATCATCACTCTTTTATTCTTTTTAATAGCTGGATTTTATAGTTTAAAATATATTTTTAGTTTTTAATTTTCTCATTAAAAATGAATTAAAAATAGGGAATATTACAGATTATATCACTGACATATGGACGTAAATATAGAAATATACAATATATTGTGTCACATATAATGATCATGTGATCAATTTTTGCAATATTCCTTATTTCTTTCTTGTAACTTATTTTGGAGGAAAACAAATTATAAGCAAAGAACAATTTGAAATTAAATCTTCTTTCCAAAAAACATGCAAGTCTCACACTGTAAGAGACCCATAAGGATCATTGAGTCAAACTCTTTGCTCCTTGCAGCACTTATTGAAACTTAGCCATATAACTAACAACCTTCTCCAGATGATCCTTGAAATCTGTCAACCTTGGTTCCTCAACCCCTTCCCTGGGAAGGCTGTTCCAGTGACTGACAACCCACACAATGAAGAATCTTTTCATAATGTCCAATCTGAATTTCCCCAATGCAGCTTCTTTCCATTTCCTTCTGTGCTGGTCACCAGAGGGAAATCAGCACCTCCCTTTCCACTTTACCCCTTGAGGAAGAAGCAGACTGCTATGAGGCCACCCTTTGACTTCTTCAGACTGAACCAAATGATCTCAGCCACTCTTCACAAATCTTGCTCTTCAGGCCTTTCACTATTTTGACTGCCTTCCTTCCAGTTACAGTCCAAAAGCTTTATATTCTCCTTATATGCCCAAAGCGGCACACTGTACTTAACCATGAAATTCAATGAGGGCAAATTCAGGGTCCTGCACTAGGGGAGGAATCACCCCATGCACCAGTGCAGGTTGAGGAAAGCACCTGTAAAAAGGAGGTGGAAAGGAACCCTACAGAGAAGAACGTGGGGCTCTTGGAGGAAAATTAGTTGTCCATGAGTCAGCAGTGTGTCCTTGTGGCCAAGAAGATCAAGACAATCCTAGGGTGGACTAGGAAGAGCACTGCCAGCAGTTTGAAGGAAGTAATCCTGCTCCTCTACTCAGCCCTAGTGGGGCCAATCTGGAGTGCTGTGTCCAATTCTGGGATCCTCAGTACCAGAGAGAGATGAAGCTCCTAGAATAGGTCAGTGGATGGCAACAAAGAAAATAACAGACTGTGCCACGCTCTTACAAGGAAAGGGTGAGGGAGCTAGGCCCTTTCACCCTCAAAAGAAGTCTGAGAGGGAACCTCATCAATGTCGACCAATGTCTGAAGAGAGGGTGCCAAGAAGATGGAGCCAGGCTCTTCTTGGTGGTGCCAAACAACAGGACAGGAGGCAATGGGCAGAAACCGGCACACAGGAACTTCAATCTGAATATGATGAAGAACTCCATTACTGTGTGTTGCACTGAAGCAGATTTCCCAGAGAGGCTGTGGATTCTCCCTCACTGGAGATAATCAAGAACTGTCTGAATGCAATCTTGTGCCAGGTGCTCTAGGATGACCCTGCCTGAGCAGAGAGGTTGGGAGAGATGAACCACTTTGGTCCCTTTCAACCTGACCTGTTCCGTGACTCTGTGAGGTGAGGCCACACCAGAGCAGTGTAAGAGAGGATGATCACCTTTCTTGACTGGCTGGAGATTCTGTGTCTGATGCACTCAGGACAGAGCTGGCCCTTTTGGCTGCTGAGGAACACTATTGACACATTGTCAGCAAACCCCCAGGTATCTTTCCAGAGGGCTGTTCTCCAGCTGCTTGTTCCAAAATTCATATATATTTATTTCCAGAGAATCAAGTATTTTTTTCACCTATATGTAGGTTATCTGTGAAACAGAATTCTGGGGGAACTCAAATGATGAATCTAAAATCAAATGTACCATTAGAACATAGTTGCTTCCAGTGCATTTAATCAGGGAGCTCATATCTCTCATAGAGAAAATAAAGAAAACAAAGAAAATATTTAATAAAATTCCTAATATCAAGTTTGAAAGATTAAAACCAAATGGATTTCTGTTTCATTTTTTTTTTCTCCAATGTTTCATATTATTTAAACTAGACAGATAAACTCTGGATGCATTAGTTCAATTACTATACTCATTATTCAGTGCAACTATATTATTCAATTAAATTGAAATGAAAACTAAATTGAAATTACAATCTGAATAAACTACTGCAGGAAGTTATAAGTAATATTGTATTTGTGTTACACTCCTGCTGCATTTTATTTAAAATTCACATGAAATATAATTAAATCAATATTAGTACCTTACTTTAGTTTTATGTTAATCTTATTTTAATGGAAACCCAAGAATAAACAGGAAAATCACAATTAAGTCAGCATTTTATTTGCAGGTCTGAAGGCAAGTCCTTAGAGTTAGGGTTTTTTCCAAAGACTGTTTTCCTTGTGTCTTGCCTGTTACAATGAAAATGAGGAAGGTAAGTAATGTGTACAAGGACAAGCTTTAGATGTTTATTGAGGTTTGTAATACCCTCATGTCTCATTACCAGAAGATTGTAAAGCAAACTGCTCCTCAGTGTAATATCAAAATCTGATATAAAAAAGTATCCAAATGGTTGTCAGGATGTCTTCAGCTTTATGGAATATAATTTCTGTCATTATTCCCTGTTGGGAGGGCAAGTATATATGTATATGTATATGTATATGTATATGTATATGTATATGTATATGTATATGTATATGTATATGTATACGTATACATATATGAATATGTATACGTATATGTATATGTATATGTATATGTATATGTATATGTATATGTATATGTATATGTATATACATATATAAAATGGCAAATTACTTCAGTTAATGTAACAAGAAAATGCTAATACGCAATTTTTCTATAGTAGCAGAAAAAACAAACAGCTGAACTGATGGACTTCTCTGAAGAACTGCTGTTTACCACATGCAAAAGTTCAATTTTCTTTTTCTTTCTGAAGCATATTCTTAACCTTCGGAGACTTAAGAGGAAGCAGACAGCTCTTCAGAAAGCTGGGACTATGGATTTGTTGCCATGAACCCCAGAGTCTCTTCTAAGAAAATCCCACTGTATCTTTTTTATCTTATAATTTAAGTGCTGTTTGAAGACAATGCAGAGTATGAAAAAAAAAAAAGTAATGCAAACATAAGAAACCAGCAGCGTGTGCCAGACAGTATTTAGAAAATATCACAGAGATGCCATCCCAGCATTTATTATCAAAGCAAAAGAAAACATGAATGCAAGAGAGTAACTACTGAAAGTGCATTATCTATGTTTTTAAAAATGCTTGACAATTCTAAACCAGAGCAGCATCTCTAACACCTTCCATTATTAATGAGCATGAAGTGCACAAAAATTTCCTACTGTTGTTTTATATACAGATTTTTTTTAATGCCTAGCAGACATTTTTGAATTTCAATATTTGCAGGAGAGCTTTACTCTAGGGTGTTATATATGGGATGGATGTACTTATCCACAAGGAAAGGATGACCCTCTTAGCTGCAAACATAATTTTAAGAAACAGTTTATTCTCTTACACAGCAAAATCATTTAATGACAAATATGTCTGAAACCCTCCATCACAAGCTTAAGTGTCTGATTTAATAATAAATGTATTCGGTCAAAACTTCCCTTGTCCTTCTTGTTAGTAACCCATCTTTTGTACTTGTACAGCAGCTGTTTTCCTGAAAACTGAGAGAAAATAAGACCTTTTCTCTCAAAGCAGTTGCCAATAACATTTCATTGATCCACTGGTAGCATAATTCTTACAACTGTTTTCGCAATCACTGGCAAAACTGCTGAGTATTTAATTGAGTGTCAGAAAAACTCCCAGTTACAGAAAACATTTCCTTGGAAAATATGCCACCACTTTCCTCAAATCAATAGTTATAATTATATAACTATAAAGTGACCTAGACCCAGTTCTTCTCTTCCATCAGTTAGCTTAGACTAATGGAAAAAAAGTTACTTCTAAATTATAGCAAATTAAGAAAATAGCTTTTATATTTAGAATAATTTATATCTGTTCATATTCCATCAGTTCAGTATCTAAATAATACTGTATTGTGAGACAATTAATTACTTTTGCTATCATATATTAGAGTGTCCTTTAGTACAAATATCAGTTTCTATGAATTCTTAAGATTAAAATCAGAATGAAATTGAGAATGCAAGTAGGATAGAGGATATATTTATGAAAGATAGATTATGGCAGCTCTGATTCCTTCAAATGCTGGTTTGTTTTTTTTTATTGACTCTGAAGCAAAAATGATTATAGCAACCAGTCCTACTAGGCTTTATAAATTATAATTCTTTCTGGAGTACTGCCACAATAAATAACATCAGTGAGACTACTAACATGTAAACATATCAGCCTGTGGAGGTCAGGTAGAATCTTATCCATGAAATTCTATTAGTTTTTTCTTTGGAACATCAGAACATTCTTGGGTGCCATCACATTTATTCAAGGCGTGACTGCAGTTGCATGCTTTCCATTTCAAAATAGTATAAGGTAAAAAGAAAGTGGAAATACAAGTCTGCAGATTCTGTGTATAGATATAGTAATTTCTGTGTTATACTCGGTTTATCTTTTGGCATCAGGCTACTCTTGATGAAGATAAATTGATGCTATGACACAAAATTTTAAATTTCTCTTAGGTCTTTTGCAGGTCCTGCAGGAGAGAAGTCTGTTGAGATTATTCTTTCTGTTAAAAAAAATGAAAAAGAAAATGTAAAATACAAATAAGTGCAATTTAACTAATATGGTCTGAAGCAGGATTTTTTAATATTAGAAATGAAGATAAACTGAAAGGTGATTTCAAATAGGCATTGAGTAGTGATCATGCAGCCACAGCCACTAGAATCTCTGCTTACATATTTATTCCATCTATACTATTCATAAGTTTAAATTACTGTGATTATGTCAATTTTGCAACATATTAGAAATTTATCTTCCTGGAAATCCAGATTTCCTTTACTGTGAGAGTCTTTCTGAGTGTTGCTAAAGCAATTGCCTGAAGAAGGTTGAATAAACACTCTCCTAATAACGTGGGAAAACCCACGTTTGTAGTGCACTTGGAGAGTCAGGACAGGGAAAAAACTAATAAACTATCTCAGATGCTCTTCTTGGTGGACTTCTATTGGTAACTTGGGTTTTAAATGTGAAAAATATTCTTTTAATCCTTCACTTACAAGAATTTGATAATTTTTGTTGTTTTAAGAGAATAAAGACATTATTAGAGACTAGTGTGCAAAGTTGAACATTATTTAAAAATTATTTTCAGAGGTCAGATGAATTTTAATTTAATATTTAATGAAATGATTGAATAAGTAGTTCATGAAAGAAAGAAATGGTTGCAGTTTTTAAAAGAAAGATTAAAGTAATAGTGTCACACAGAAAGCCCTATAGGCACAGAATAAATGCTGTATCAATGCTGCACATTCCCTTCTCTTTTGCTCCCTTGCCCTAAGGGTAGGATCCCAAGGGGTCCAACTGACTAACTCTTGGGAAAGCTGGAATTTTGCATTCTAAAATTCAGGCTCCTGACTTTACTATTCCCCTGACCCATATTCTTCATGGTCAGAGTATGATCACTGCAGCTCAGGGTGCCTCAAACGAGCAAAAACATCAAAGAGAGAGGGTTGATTACATGTTCATAGTAGAAATGAGACCTATTGTTTGTACTCAAAAGGGGGTAATTACTGAGCCCCAGTTCCACAAGAAGAACATTCAGTCTACCTAAGATTGGGTGTTGAGCCTACAGAACTCTGTCTGATGTAGTTACCACTGTGTTCTCTGACAGCTGTGTGCTCATCAGATCCATTACTATTCATACTGAAATCTTCTTATGAAGCATCACAAGAAAATAATAAGAATTTTCACTACTTTTTATATTCTGGTTTTTTTTTTTTTCTTTTCAGATTAATAAAATGGCAGTCTGCCTATCAACAGAGACAGAGTCATGCAACTAATATGTTTCTTTATCTTACCCTATAGTCTGACCTTGGATGACAGGTATTTTCTTTAATATAAAATATGGCTATCATAGAGAGATCTTCAATAATATTTACGAAGGCATTTCTATTTTTTCTTATTGTTTATTATAAAAAATAATCAAACATATCAGATATCTCTGAGTCCCAAAGAGTCATAAGTTTTACCTCTAAGTTTTTCAGAAGAAATCAGTCATGATGCAATTACATTATTATTTCAGTATTTCAGAACATGAAGCACTATTTTTTATCTGTTTTAATATTACAGCATTAAGGTTGATAGTATTGCTTTTGAACGAGAAGAACAGGATGTATAAGATGGCCGGAAATGGTCTGTTATGTGATAATTCCTGCAAGATCTTTCCTTTGCCATACTTCCAAATGGCTAAGTTTAATATCATAAGGATAAATAAGCAGAGGTTATTAATATGGATATGTGGCTATAAATCTGTGTTTATTTGCTGCATAATTTAAATTATGCAGGCTCACATGTATGTGCCTCGTATGTGAAGACATAATCTCAGTATATACCCCTTCTTACCTTAAGGAGGCAAGTAAGAACTTTGTGGAAAAGTAGCTTTCTATATGGTCAATGCAGAGAAAATCTCCACAAGAAAAGTCAGATATCTAATGTATTTTCCCTCTGCTAACTTTATAGGGAGCTTAGGGCAACCCTGCTGCTTGTTTTAAGTGTCTTATTTTTATACTTAAATAGGTAGCATTGAACATATGGCAGATGGGTCAAGGTTGAAAAAAAAGTAAAAGAAGTAGTTTTGGCCACATCAGCTTTTCTGTGACAGCTCATTTTTGTGTAGGAAAAAAAATCTTTTACTTCTCCATGCCTTTTTCTGATCCTTTCCTTTTCTATATCCTTTGATTAAAGCCTTAATCGGCGAAGGCCCAACAATTCAGGAATTTCAGTTTTATACTGCTGCAAAGTCCTGCGGATTTAGAAAAGGCTTTTAATGGGAATCACTCATGAATATTTGTGACATTCTACTGATTCCCAGACAAAGCTCTCAGCATTGTTGTTTTTGGAAAGGCAGTGAACATGGTATCATTACTAATGGTAAACAGTAAAACATGTAAAGGTTAGGGGAAATAGGTTATGGTTCTTATGATATTCATAATAACACAACAATCTAATAAAAGAATATATGTGACTGAGAACAAACGTGCTCTCTTATCTATATTAGCTCTGGATAGTGTAAATAAATATAAGTTACATCTTTCTTCCCTACTGTGGCCATCTGTGTTCAGGAAAGATTTACCCCAGGAAAAGGTGCTAGAAATTTCTCCGTGACCAAGAACCTTAAAGAGGTTTCTTACTCATAACAACATTTAACATTACACATGACTTCCCAAGAATTCTGACATTAATAAGCTGCTTAGGGAGTGTGTTGAATCAGTGAACTCTTTGACAGGCTTAGTTGCAATCACTTCCTCTTCCCTTTTAAGTCTGTTTTGGCTTCTGGAAGATTCCTTAATAAAAAGAAGAAATGCAAGTTGATCAAAGGTAAGCATTCAAGGAAAGCTTTTCAAAAGCAGATAGTCTATGTACTCTTGTTCCTGTGTAAGGAACATTTGGCCAAGCTTGAAAACCTTTGAAAATGTCTACCTCTCCCTGAAACTGTGATGTCTTCTAAGCACTCAGTATGATTATATGCCTAAAGGATAACAAAAGCCACTGGCATGACATTATTAATATTCAAGCTTAGGTGTTGGAATCTAGATGATGCTATAATAAAAATAATAACTCATGCAAATGGGAAAGTAACTACAGATAATGTAATTGTCTCTTTCTCCAACTAAACAATATGTTCATCTTCCACAAATAAGGAAAGTAAAATGTCAATCCCTTATTTAATTTAAATATCTGCTTTAAATGACTGCCATTTCCAACCAAGCACAACAGAAAAATTCTTACTCTGAACAACAGGAAAGCAGCAGGAAAAGGAGGGAAATCAATGAAAAAGAGCAAGTACAATTCAATTTTATTGAGAGGGATTACTAAAAAAATAGTTGGTGTCCTGGTTTAGGGCAAATATTTAGGAGGAAACCTCTGGGGGGTCTCCTCCAGGAAGAGTCGATTCCAATCACCCCTCCCCCTACAGGTCCGGGAAGAATTTCCTTAGAGAAAAGTGGAAAAAACTATTTATTTAACAAATAGAATATTCAGAAGAATAGGAAAAATTTGGATAATATGGAAACAATGAAACCTCTCCTTCCTCTGAAGAGATGGTAGATTCAGAGTCCATCTGAGTCCGGTTCAGTTCTCCAGTGGGGGGGCCGATTGCCGGGCCCGGCTGTAGAAGTCAGCGAGGGGGGAACCCCCCAGGGGTTCCCTGGTGTCCTGGGCCCACGTGATGCCAGCCAGTCCCAGGAAGAGGAAAAAAAAGGAAAAAAAAATACCCAGCAAAAGAAACAAAGTCTCTCCCTGCAAAAAGCCGGGAAAAATCCGAGGAAAAACCCTCCACTGTGAGCTCTTCCAGCACCTACACCAGAGAGAGCAAAAAACCAAAAAAAAAAAGAAAAAGAAAAGAGATAACGCTGTCTGCTGGAATGTAGCCTCTTTACTCTCTCTCAGCCTTGGTTCATAGGAGTAAAAGTATCCTGCAGACAGACGGCGAGTGTTTTTTTTTTTTTTCCTCTACCTTTACTTTCTCTGTCTTTCTGGGACCAACTTAAAACTGCAGAACTTAATGTCCAGCATAAGCAAGAGGACGACTGGGGATACAAACAGGTCATATGGCCAACCCAGGACATTCCACCCCTTATCCCCATATCGTCATTTCAGTACCTAGACTAATACAGTCTGATTCTACACACACATATATGTATACATATATATACAGTGTACAGCTATTTACAGACAATGTTAGCAAAATTCAGCAAATAGTGGTATTTATATACATATATACAGTGTACAGCTATATACAGAAAATGTCCCTGAAATTCAGCAGATAGTGGTATCTACACATGGTTCTCACCCAACAATCAAATGATCCTGGGGCACACATCACGTTGTTCCATCTTTCTGCATTATCCACCATGTGTAACCTGGTCCCTGAGCAAAGACAACCCCACGGATGGGTTTGTCTGTATTTGAGGCAGAGTTGACCCACACTGTCTTCCCTAACAGACCTCTAACATGTACCACTGAGACCTTGTGTCCATCTACTGTATGCAGGGACTCAGATTGGGCCGGGCCAGCTCTATTGGAAGATCCCCTAGTGTTCACTAACCAGGTGGCCTTTGCTAAATGTCTTTCCCAATTTTTAAAAGAGCCTCCACCCAATGCTTTCAGGGTGATTTTTAACAGTCCATTGCACCTCTCCACTTTACCTGCAGCCGGTGCATGGTAGGGGATATGGTACACCCATTCAATACCATGTTCCCTAGCCCAAGTGTTGATAAGGTTGTTCTTGAAATAAGTCCCGTTGTCTGACTCAATCCTCTCAGGGGTACCATGCCTCCAAAGGACTTGTTTTTCAAGGCCCAGGATGGTGTTCTGGGCAGTGGCATGAGGCACAGGGTAAGTCTCCAACCATCCTGTGGTGGCTTCTACCATTGTGAGAACATAGTGTTTACCTTGGCATGTCTGGGGCAGTGTGATGTAATCAATCTGCCAAGCCTCTCCATACTTATATTTGAACTAGCGCCCCCCATACCATAGGGGTTTCACTCGTTTTGCCTGTTTAATGGTCGCACATGTCTCACAATCATGAATTACCTGAGAGATGCAGTCCATGGTTAGATCCACCCCTCGGTCTCGTGCCCATTTATAGGTGGCATCTCTACCCTGATGACCTGAGGCATCATGGGCCCATCGAGCTAGGAACAATTCTCCCTTGTGTTGCCAATCTAAGTCTATCTTTGACACCTCTATCTTTGCAGCCTGATCTACCTGCTTGTTGTTCCGGTGTTCCTCATTAGCCCGACTCTTAGGGACATGGGCATCTACATGGCGGACTTTCACAGGCAGCTTCTCTTTTCGGGCAGCGATGTCTTTCCACACTTCAGCAGCCCAGATCGATTTTCCCCTAAGCTGCCAATTAGCCTTCTTCCACTTCTCCAGCCATCCCCACAGAGCATTGGCTACCATCCACGAATCGGTGTAGAGGTAGAGCTTTGGCCACTTCTCTCTTTCAGCAATGTCCAGGGCCAGTTGAATAGCTTTGAGCTCAGCTAGTTGACTTGATCCACCTTCTCCTTCAGTAGCTTCTGCAACCTGTCGTGTGGGGCTCCACACAGCTGCTTTCCACTTCCGTTTCATCCCCACGATACGACAGGAACCATCAGTAAAAAGAGCGCAGCGTGCGTCTTCTGCTGGCAGTTGATTGTATGGTGGAGCTTCCTCAGCCCGTGCCACTTGCTCTTGTTCCTCTTCATCGGTGAGGATATAAATAGAAAAATAACACTAGAAGAGGATTACCAAAATTATGGTCCAATAACAGAACATCTTTGGGCTTTGAACGTGAGATGAATGCTGAAATAATCACAATTCTGAGTGAGGCTCGTGACCATTAATGACCTCTCATGAGGAGCAAGAAGAAACAAAATGGAGACCACAGAAAGGTGTTTGACTCAGGATCCTTAAACTGAAGTTAAGTTAAAATATAGTAAATATAATCAGTATGAGTTAAAATATTAATATTAATAATATAACTATTAATACAAATGGCTACATGGGAAATAGATTACACTTCTGACCCTGTTCTTCAATGAAGGGAGGTTTTGTGTTGTTTTTATTCCTGCAAAACTGCCAGGTAAGCAGGATTCTCTGAATTTATGAGACACCATTATTCTCAGGAGAAAAGGTTTGACCAAAGCAAAGTAATAGATGTTATACCACTGCATGAACTTTGAGATAATTAAACCCCATTAGGGATTAGGTAAATGCCAAACTTTTGAAATGCTTGGCTGTAACTTTTTTACTTGACTAGAGACTCAAGATATAGATTCACTGGAAGTTTTATGGCATCATTATCCAACAGACTGCTAAAAGTTCATTTCAGCAGTCTCAATTTCTTCTGTAGTTTTCACCCATAGCTATCAAAGAGATGCCAGTGTGTCTACAGATCTGGCCTCTATGTATTAAATAGTTATTGGATAAAACATAAAACACACAGATGAAAATGTCATTTCATTCTGTCCAAGAATTGTCCTAGCCACCAGATCAGAAAGGTCATAACTAGCCTTCTTCATTATTCTCTTCTAAACAATTAATCCTTAGGTCTGTTATAAAGTGAGGAACAGATGCAAAAGAAAATGTCCATAAAAAAAAAGAATAACCTGCCAAAAATCCAAGAGAATACAGCTTTGATTTGTCTTACTGATGCCTTTTTTCTGGTGTTAGGAAAATGAAACTAGACACGGTTAAAGGGGTTTGGGTCTTTACCTCAGTATTTTAATCAGGATCCTGTTTGATGCATCCACTTCACCCAGGTGACAGCGTGGCAAAATGCACTCCCCCGTCAATCACACACATCAGTTATAGACTTTACACATTAGCATATCTAACAAGGGAGCCCAATAATGGGGCTGGGGTGGGCTAACCCCTAGTTTACAGAATCTGTTCTGCTAGGAGACCTTGGGTTCCTGAGATAGTAGGATGTTTGGTCTCCCTGGCTCTGCAATTCTGGGGTGTTTAGTCTCAGGGCCTGCAGAACACTTACAAAACACTAAGCACTAAACTAAGTAAAAGGTTGCCAGTATGCACACTGCTAATACTTGTGGATACAGAGAACTATGTAAAAGGTATACAAAAGAAAAGACAAAAACCATTCCGGCATCATTACAGAAAAGAGGAGTATACAATATTTTCAATACATATTAAGTAAAATAAATATTTGTTTGGCTTTTGTTACAGGTTGATTTTTTGTTTGCCCTGGATTTTTTTGGTTTTGTTTTTGCTTTTTGTTTAGAGAGTGGTGTGAGGTAAAACAGCAAAACAATTACATGGTATTAATTCTGGCCAAAAGTATCTAGTAATTTTTAAGATTAAGATGCATAAATTCTGGATAGTAGACTTTTAGTATATGCATAAATTTTGCAGTGTCTTGCTGATCACACTAGGGACATTTCTATCATGGTATTGATTAATAAGAGTCCCTTTCCTGCATGTTTAATCCTTTCATAGAATCAGAGTTTTTAGGATTGGCAGGGACCTTAAAGATCATCTAGGAAACCTCCCACGAGACCAGATTGTTCTAAACTCCATCTAACCTGGTCTTGAACACTTCGAGGGATGTGGGCATCCACAACTTCTCTGGACAACCTATTCCAGTGCCTTGCCAACCTCACAGTAAAGAATTTCTTGTTCAAGTCCAATTTAATTCTACCTTTTTTCAGTTCTTCAGCAGGAATTGAACAGTAAATCAAAACTAATTTTAGGAGGCCTCTGTGTCTACATTGTTGGTTGCTTGCTTGCCTTTCCTTTGGAATAGATTTTTTGATGGCTTAGACAGAACATCAGGCATGCTGTTTGAAGAGATATGTTAGATCAAGCAGTTCTGTGTTAGGAATTGGAGAGCATTTGTTGAGCACCTGGAATGATTTCCAATTCAGTTTTCTCTATAGGAAGGTTTGGGCTTTTTTAGGGGGGGAAAAAATTGGAAAAAAATAGTTCACTATCATCAATCCTCTTTAAAACTGTCCAAAAAATGACAATGATTGACATGAGATTATCAGGAAAATTTCTTCAAAAAACATATTTGTGTGCCAAACTACAGTTTAAAGAAAATGTAGCCTAAGGCAACTTATCTTTGACTAAAGCTTCATGCAACAAAGGCAAGTGTTTTGGAGATATTATTTTCTGATATTCAGTCCAAAACTGTTATGAACTAATTTTTCTATGGGACTTGAATTCATTATTATTTTTAAGTCTCTCCTTAAGAACTGGGTTTTTTTTTCTTTTTTCTTAAATACTTTATTTTATTATTCTATTAGGCAATTAAAGATTCAATAGCAAAGGTGCCAAATACTTGTCATGATTTCTGTATCCACTGATAAACCTGTTCTTGCCTTTTATATCACAAGATCAATTTCAAAAATATGCTACATCTGATAATGAATAAAGGGTATGTGAACTAACTATGGCTATGTTAAGTTTTCCATGATGTGATGAATTAAATCAGTTACAGTAAAATTTTTTCTGCATTATGGTAATGTACTATTTTAAGAATATTCTTAGTTACAAACAAAATATTCCAATAGTTGAAAAAAATAAGACATTGAATCAAAAGTAAGAGAAATTATGTTTGTATGTTCAGTGATTTAAAAGGGTTAGGACTTCATACATTGATATAATTGTTTGATACTTGTGTAATGGAAGATATGAGGTTTTGTTTCATCAGATTTCTTTTTTTCTAATCTTAATTAATACACTTAATTGTTTGAAAATTCTGACAAATTAATTATCCCTGCAAAAGAATTTTGTAAAGAATGATATAGAATATTTATCTGTCTGAAATATTACTTAGTAACTAAGGTTGTGTGTTTGCAATATTTAAATGTTCTTTCCTTTTTTGTAAATGGAGAAAAATATTAATATTTTTTCTTACCCTGGAGGAAATTTTATCTCAATAAATAATGTTTTGATGCCGTACATATGCCAAGTTCTGGTTAATCTGAATTCACTTTCAGTTTCTAATTAGACATCTGTTAAAATCCGTACAAGGAAATCTAATAGAGCTGTGTTATAATTTGTCAAAGAGATTAATGATTCACAGTGTTAAAGTGTCTGTAAATGGAGTCCTTATGTGAGTCATTACATAAGTTGAAATTAAACTCTTTTGCTTTTATGGAAAATGTTTCCAACTTGTGTTATTACTAGCAATTATAACATCAAAACATCCCAAAAAAGAAAAAAATCAAATGATAAAGCTATTTCTTTTGCCATCATTCCATAATTGGAATACTTATGCTTAAAGTAACTGCCAAAACTAATGAAAACCATATTTTTTCTTTTTTCTCTTTAGCATTTTGACATTCCAAGACTTTAATGAAAATATGCATCGAATTTTTTGCTGTACATTTTCCAAATTGATGAGAAAATTTGTGAAATAACATTAATTATTTGAGTATTTTAGAATGAGTTGCAAAAAAGCCTCTCATATATTGAGCTCATTTATTTTAAGAATTGCAAGTGCAGGATGCATATTATGTCCAATAGTCATTTGCAGTCCTTCAGAAGTCAGGAGAAACTCAGTATGTCAGTTAAGTATCACAGCTGAGTTAAGCAAGTCTTTTTACTACCTTCAAATTTAAAGCATTTTTCAGTGTTTGGTAAATTTGTGTCTTTGCTTTGAGTTTTATATTTTAAGAAACATTCTGGAAGACAAGAACAGAATATCTCCCTTGCCAAAATAAATAAGCAAGTAAATAAATAAATAAATCTTGTATGTCAGAGAAATTACCACAGGCTTTGATAACCCAGTGACTTAACAAGAAATTACTGTGTGAAAAAAATGTTGCCAATCTGTTTCCTCCCTTTGCAGAGGAAGTCATTAATGTTCTATCATGTGAAATTCCCCTCACATGCCTTCTAAGGAAGGCAGATGGTATTCAAGATTTTCTCTGCTGCCTTCAAAAGATATATCTTTCCTACACTGTCCAGCTTCTATGTGACAATACTTTGTCTTACTTGCCAGGTAAATGGATGGTGCAAAGTAATACTATTCTGCCAATAGTCCCCATGTACCTTTTTAAAATGTAGTGACCTTTAGAATTTGCAGATTTGTGCCTTTTTTAATTACATCAGCAATTTTTAATAGCAAAAACACAGAACAATTCACAATTGCTTCCAATTGTGAAAGGACATGATGAATCAGAGAGAACACAATGTACAAGGTCAAAATTCCATCTGGTTTGTTGGAGAAAGATTGAAGATATTCAGCATGAGATCAACAAGTTCCTTTTCATATGGTTTGTTCTTCAGAAGATGTCATATTTAGAGTAGTTCTTAAAAAGTTATGGCCTTGTAAAGGTTTATATATGCTTTCTGGCATGCTTGACTTAAAATAAACTGGAAAACATGATATTTAGAGGCAACAGATAATTTTTTTTAATGGGGACAAAAAAAGTTACCAATCTAATGTTACATGAAAAAAAAACCCGAACAACTTGCATTTTAATAATGTCAGGGAACAATTTAAATACCATATCTGCCTGGAAAATCAACAAGATATCTGAAAAAAGCATATGAAAATTGCTATACTACCACAGATAAATATAATTTTGTGCAATATAGAGAAAAATAATTTATATATAATGTATTAAAAGTTAATTCACAAAATAGCAATATATTTGAACACTTAAATACATCGAACTTCATTTTGGAAGCAAATATAGAAAAATATTCTCTTTGATGGAATATATAGAACATTAATTTATTGCCAAAATAAAGAATTCCAACCAAAGATTTTATTTTTAAATCTTTAAACTCAGGATCCAATACTACTACGATCACCTCTCATCTCTCTCTGAGTTACATTATTAGCATAAAATGG
Organism: Petroica traversi; assembly: GCA_025920805.1. Classification (NCBI taxonomy): domain Eukaryota; kingdom Metazoa; phylum Chordata; class Aves; order Passeriformes; family Petroicidae; genus Petroica; species Petroica traversi. The sequence goes on along the minus strand of JAHLSL010000062.1, from coordinate 15,274,586 downwards.
ATGTTGAGACATTTTCTACACCATTACAAATTCACTGAGATGTGAATTTCTCTTTTCACATCAAATGCCTGAATTAAATCAGGTGTTTTTCTCTACTCATTCAGCTAAATCATGTAATTTAAAATATTTTAAGCATAAAAACCAAAAGAATACAAAACCAAACAAAACCCATTCCTTTCAAATCAAATCGAAACTGAAGTAGATAGTTGAAACTGTTGTGAGGAAATGAAGGATATTCCTGACTTTTGAACATCATGAATAGAGTTCTGGCATACTTGGTTATCCACTATTCTTTCTGATACAACTGAACTCTGATAGAAGTATTAATATACTACTTTTTTCTTTTTGTACAATTTTTGCTTCTCACATACTGTATTACCAGTGGTTAGGTACTCAAAGACTTAAGCTTGTGTAACTCAGAAGTACTTAAGTCACACCAATATTAAAATGAAAGATTTAAATGCATTAATGGATTTCATGTTAACCTCAAGTCATCCAACTGAAGTTACACTTGAAAAGGGAATGCAAAACCTAATTTGATGTACCAGACTACCTGAAACTATTACTCCTTGGACAAATTCAGAATGCATTGCCAAGGGTGTCTGAAACCCAACTAGGCAAAGTTGAGGGCAAGGGGTAAAACTGCGTCATGTGTGATATCAGGGGAATGTAGCCCCCTTTGAAAATACTGTCTGAAAAGTTTTGACAAAACTACCAGAAAGTGAAAACGCCTAAGACTTATCTATCATATTCTCACAGGTATATTTACCACTTCTATTTAGAAACTGAGCTAATCAGAGCTTTAGGTGCTTCAGGTAGGCCATGCTGAAGTACTAGTGATTTGCTATATCTTGTTCTTTTACAAAGAATGGTGCCTGTTACACCTGTGTTTGCACTGTCAAATTTTAATCTAAGGGGCTGATACTCACTAGCTACTGGTGTATTTTCTAATAAATTCCTTATTAAACCCAGCACACTGAATTTCCATTGGGGATTGATTATGTCCAAGTGTCTTCAATATTATTAAAAAAATGTGGTTCGTTTTATGAGCAAATACACTTGCAGATCTACATGTGGTTCCTGAATCTAGTTTTAATCTATAACGTTAGTCAAATTATGTCTCTTTCCACCTTCAAATTAGGAAAATTCCTACATTCTGTTTTCCATGTGAAAAATATAAAAAGTTTGAGTAAGGGATTGCTTTTTGATAAAATATGCTGAGATAAAAATTAATAACAACTATTTTCTAAGTTATCCTAAAAAAAATACTTTTCATGTGTTAGATAGACCTGAAATTGATAATTAAAGGCTACAGCATAATTTATTGCTAAAAGTAGTTATAATTCACACTGTAAACTATATCAAGATGAAAGGAGCATAGATTCCATGATCAGATGGAAGAACATATACTCCTTAGATCCAAGTCTTGTATCCTGTGAAGCAGTCTGGTGATTTTTCATTCGGTATAAGTCTGGTTCTCACAGGCCTCTTTAGCTCCCAGTAGCCACTGTGATAAAAATTTTTCATTCTGGAAAAATAAATTTCAGAAAAACAAAGGTATCTCAGGCCTGTAGTCAAGAAAAGGAATCCGGAGCTGAGATGTGAACCTTTAGCATGATGTCATTAAATATCATGATGGAGATGGGGCTCTTAAAAAACTAGGCCTTGATAGACTTTTATTTTGTCTGTACAGATATTATTTGGCATTGTTTTCAGTATAACCAAGAGTAAACAAATTAAGGATCTAGCATAAGTACTAGCCCTTAGAATACCTCTGAACAACAAATGAATTGTTACTTCCGTTTTAATATAATTAATATATAGGAAACCAAATAAAACATATGAAATGAAACGAGTTCCATTAAGAAAGCTGCAGAGCAAGCAGGGAAGGCATTGGTCACTGCTGCCCAGGCTTTCCTTGACCTTCACATGCCCCACCAGTGCCTTTTTTTTGGAGAGAACAAGGTCCAGTTTAACATAGCTCCTCGCTGGCATCTCCATCACTTGTAGCAAAAAAGTTATCATTAACACACTCTAGGAACCCTCTGGATTGCTTATGACCCACTGTGTTGTCTCTCCAGCAGATACCAGTGTGATTGAATTACTCCACGAGGACCAGCGCTCATATACGTGAGGCTGCACCTCTCTGTACTTTTGGTCTTCCTGGACAGGCCATCTGTTGCAGATCCCACGATGTCACCTGTGCCTGCCCTCCCTTTATTTCTGATCCATAAACTCTCTGTCAGTGCCTCATCCACCTTCAAGTGAAGCTCCATGCTCTCCAACTTCTTTATGACATGGAGAGAACCACCACCTCCTCAACGCCTATCCTTCCTAAAGAACCTTCCATTTGAACTCTCCAGTCATAGGAGACATACCACCACATCTCCATGATGACAATAAAATTATATACCGACAGGAATGTGCATGTCTACACTCCTTTTGTTTCTCTCCTTTGGTGAAGCTGACCTCCATGAATCCTCAGCAGAGTGAGATTCTCAAAGCAAGTCTCACCATCTAAGAGGCTGAACCCCTTCCCTGGCACCAATCTTGTAGCCATTTGTTGATTCTCCAAATTCAACTGGCTCTTTCAAACCACTTCTCTTTGACTGGGAGGCTTGTTAGAAAAACAACATTTTCTGGAGTCCCTTACCACCTCTCTCAGGGCTCTGTAATCCTTTTCTAATTTAATTTTTTCGCTCCCTAGGGTTTTTATACATTTCCACGGCAGGGATTTTTATCTTGAATACTGGAGAAGTTTTGACTATCAGAAGAGCTATGCTTCTGTCTTTGTTTTTAATAATCCGGAAAGGCTTTAGCTCACTTATGGTCCCACATATTAATAATTCATTTTCATATTAATTTAATGTTTTCACATTAATATTAGCCATGGTCACACAACTGTGCTGCATCAGATGACTCCATGAATCACAGGTGGATAAAACTGCTTGGACAAGGGTAAAATGATGAATCTCAATACAAGTGCCAAAATATAGGTCTCCAGTGTCATTTGAAGATGAGTAATTTATATGCATGCCTGGCCTCTCTCTGCAGTAGATGTGTCTCATAAATCATGTGTCATATCTGACAGTGACATGGGGATGTCTAGGATGCCTTAGAGTGTTCTAGATGCCTCTAGGCACATGTGTTTAAGCAATTGATTTGTGTCCATGGTACTTGCTGTCTTATTTGGCCAGTCCACTCTTAGAAGGTCATAAGGAGTCTGTACTGGAAGATAATTGTAAAATAGAAATTTTGATTTATAGAAGGTTTTTTAAATATGTACTTAGTGTTGCAGCCATTTACTTCAGGGCCCAGGACTGCATGCTCTCTACAGAAAAAAGATTCCAAGACAGGAAAACATAAGTCCTGAAAAATTATTTTGTTCCATGTGTTCCTCTGGAAAGTTTAGCCTATGATGGGCCATATCTGAAATTCTCTATTTTACACTCAGCGAGCTTACCATGGGAGAATATCCATGGCAGCTTTGTGACAATTTTGGCAGTAAAAATTATTTGGTATTGGGAAGCCCCCTAGAGGCATAATGGATCTGGAAGACTGTAATGTCTTCTCCAAAGTAATTCCTTAGTTCTGGGAGAACATTTATTTGATTTGGTCTGAGTGTAACATTTTCCGCAGGTTTATGGTTTCATTGCTTGAAAGAGAAAGTCATTTATACTGTAACACTTTGCAAAATTGTTGACACAGAAGTAACTGAGAAGTAACTGTGAAGAAGCAAATTTATGGCTATAAACTAAAATATGAGAAATTCCACATTAACATATAGAAGAACTTCTTTACATTGAGGGTGACAGAGCACTAGAACAGGCTGCCAAGGCGGGTCATGAAATCTCCTTCTTTGGAAACATTCAAAACCCACCCATTCCTGTGTAACCTGCTCTAGGGTTGAATTAGATGGTCTCCAGAGGTGTCTTTCATTTATTCTGTGATACTGCAAATTAGGTATTATGAACGAAATTTCAGTTTAATCTCTGCCATGGGAGTAGGGTGGTATTGTGAGCAAGGTGGGAGATCCTTCTGTCAGAATCTTCAAGGCATCAGCATCAAGAATCTCCAAAGAGTGTCTCTGTGTACCCAGAACTATCCTGTGTGTCTATTATCATATACACTTAAGTGGGTGAGTATCACATTTTTATTTTTTTCCCAAACAGACCCTATACTTTTGCAAGTTAAAGTTGAATGTTTATTTCAGCCAGCTTGTTGAACAGGCTGAACTCCAAATCTAGGTGGTGGCATCAGTTGCCATGTTGTGTCAGTTTTGCTGTTAACAGGAACAGGAACAGTTTGTTTGATGAGGCTAACTTGCTATTCTATCCAAATTAATTTCCAGCAAGGCAGGATTATTCAGCTCCTATACATCAAGTCCTAGCCTGCCAGTATCATGATTAACACTTCCAGAGAGGGAGCTAAATGCATAATATTGTTAGCAGCTATTTAGTTCAAGGCAAGAAACAACAGGGCATGACACAAAGTATCTGAGTCCTCATGGTCAGAGAATGACAAGAACGATATTTAGATGTTCATAAATCCCCTTTTTACACTTTTCCCTCAGATAATTGAAGCAGAAGAGCTAACTAAGCCCTTTACAAATTCTGCTAACAGAAATGAATCCCTTCGATACACACACACACAAAATAAAACAAGTAACTCAATCTCTTCTCCACATACATATAAATTAGATATTTGGCTTAGTTTCTGCAGTTCCATTAACCTTTGTGAGTGTATTTTCCTTCACCAATTAATTCAAGATGCAGTGGTTTGGTCCTGACTGGCATGTAGGCAGTACACAGCCATTCAATAACTTTGCTATCAACAGCATGAGGAGAAATAAGAGGAAGGGCAAAAGACCCCAAAAGTTGTGGACAAGATAAAAACAGCTTAAGAAATGAAGGAAAGGAAGAGGAAAGAAAGGAGAAATTCAAACAAAGAAGAGGTCCAAACACAAATTGCTTATCTCTTCACACAGAAAACCAATGCCCAGTCAGTCCCTAGCAATGGCTACCTATCCAAAACACTCCTCTCTTTGGATTTTTGTAGCTGAAGATGGCTCTATATGGAGTAGTCCTTTCATCATTTGGGTCAGTTGTCCTGGTTATTCCCCCTCACCTCTCCTTTTACACCCTCAGCTCTCTTGCCAGGAGGGCAGCATGGGAAGCAGAGGAAAGGCCTGCCGGTGTAAGTGCTGCTCAGCAACAGCTAAACCACAGCCTGTTATCAACATCATTCTGATCACACAGCCAAACCTTAACAGGCTGCTATGAACAAAAGTAACTCCAACCTAGCCAGACCCTGCACAAAGAAGAAAAGGAAGATGTGGCTTTATTTGTACAACTGATAGAAGCATCATGTTCAAAGATCCTGGTTCTCATGGGTGACTTGAAGAAATAGGGGGGGGCAGGACTAAATCAATGTGGATATATGCATGATGGGTTGGAGTAAAGAAGACAAATTCAAACTTCTCAGAGGTATTCAGTGACAGGCAAGGGGCAATAGTCAAAAATTTATCTACATGACATTCAGATTAAATGTAAAAAAAACCAGCAACATGAATAACCTGCCCTAGCAAAACCTTTTCTAACCCCAACAGTTTGCCTAAATTATCTCCAGAGGTCCCTTTCAACCTCAATAATTTTATGATTTCAATTAGTTCAGCAGAGGGTCAATATGTACAGTAGGAGGTTGTTTCAACCCCAAGAACCAATTTGCCTTGAAATAAATCACAATTTTCTGGTATCTGTTGTCTTCCTTCACCTTCTTGAGATTTCTGCTTCTTCAGACAGGAGCCCTTTAGTCCTCATACATCTATCCTTAGAAAATGACCCATACTTGTCCCCAAGAAAAGGAAAAGTGGGCAAAGGGCTCCATAAATATCTGTAGGAAAAAGGAACTATGTTATTTAAAATATGTCTAAATATTTATTAATACAAAGCACCCAAAAAAATACAGGCCAGTACTTCTTCCCTCTCCAAAAGACTTTGTCTGAATGATAAAAATACTGAAGTAAAGTGAGTGGGATTTATCCATAGATTCTTACAGCTAAATTTAAGCAAGTTTAAGATATCTGCCAAAGTAAGGGTCCACAGGTTGAGCCAAATACCCAAACTCCTAGAAGCTAGAACAGCTCAGATAAGTATGTGAAAGTATGCTGACATGAATCAGGAAAACACATTTAGTTGTGAGCCTTCATATGTGCCCTTTAGGGATTTTTCAATGTTTAATAAACGTTCTTTTGCCACTGGGTTCTGAGTGTGATCCAAGTACACTTATTTTTTCAGAGTCCTAGTCATGTCTGTAGGCCTTTCAATCATTATCACATTTTTATAGATGTTAACAGCAGGTCAACAAACTAACCAGCTAGCTGAATAACAAGTAGGATTCTCTGCAGCCTGCAGGAATTGTGTTTTCACAGAACGCACACAGACATATTCACAGATAAAATGTCTGAGGTGTGTTCATGGGCTGTTGTATGAAAGAAGGGGAGTGTCCCATGATGTTGTATATGTTGGAATATGGGGAGGGAGCAAACAATTTTTGTAACTGCTTTCTGGTTTACTAAAAAATGTACAGGAAGCGACTGGCATAAGCCTAGTGCAAAGGGGCTAGGGACAAAAGCTCTAGGGTACAACACAAAGTGACCAGATCGACAATATTAACATGCCTAAAGTCATGGCACACCAGCATGGCATGGTGGGGAGGGGGGAGTGTGGCATGTCAGGGAGGGTGTGGCACTGCAGTGGGGACATGGCACAGCAATTTGCAGGCAGATTGCTCAGGGAGGGTGTACAGGAAGTGCTCCCCTCCAACCATCCAAGAGGACTCAACAAAGGCAGATAAACAGACTCAGTATCTGGTACAGAAGAGCACAAAAAGGTCCTTTCAGTCCCAATTCCATTAGTGCACAAGACCTCCTTGGTCATGGAACTGACATGTACTGTGGAGCTCATTCCCCTGGAGCTGCTGCAGTCACTACCCAGCCATGTCACAGCCTCCAGCCACAGTGACCTGCTGATGGCAGATGGAGCTCTCCAGGTCACAGGTTGCCAGAAGTGCCTGATGCCTCTCTGTGGGGCTGGGGCAGAACAAGGGTGCTTTTGCAGAAGGTGTGCTGCGGTTGAGGAGCTGTGTCAGGTGAGCGAGTTTCTTTTCTGGAAAAGCATATTTAGTTTTACTTTTTTTGTAAGCATTCTCAAACTAAGCGTAACTGCTACCTACATTCTGCTGGCCCCCATCAAACCTCCCCTATGAGAAGAAATATTCATGCAAAGGGAAAGGGAAATTATGGAGGCACCCGCAAGCCCACCATTGTTGAATGGTCCACTTAGCAGCAGCTGAGTTTGTGAGTGTAACCAAGGGATGCGCACAGGACACACAAAACTGTCTGGGGGAGGTTGACAAGAATAAGACCATCATCAGAATGAAACATCAGGGGACAGGGACATCTCTCAAGGCACCTCACCAGCAGCTGCACCAGATGTGGCAGTGATATGCAAAATGGGTAAAAGGTGATGGCATCTCTTACTTGCAGGGTATGTATGTGTCAATGTGTAGGTGTAAATATTTAGATTAGCCCTACAAGGCTTTTCATATACTTGCAGGTGTTTATTAACATTTTCCAGTTTAGCTATAACTCATTTTTATGTTACATTAAGGATATTGGTTCTGAATATATAGCTAATGAATGGATATTTGCATGTCATTAATAAATCAATAAACTGCCTCAATCCCCAGAATTCATCAAAACACCTAGAGTCATTTGATTTTTATGAGTCATCATCACAGCTTTTGGAACTTGCTGAGATTCTAGAAATTATGACTTCTCAGAAATAATCTCTACCTAGTTCAACACTGCTTGGAAAAAATCTGCTTTTGTTTTTAGCTTCGTAGCTTTCCACTTTCATGTCAGGATATGGAAACTGAGTAGAAGGTCCACACCTACCTTCTGCCTGTTTCCTTGTTTTTCCTGAGAAGGATCTCCAGAGAAGATCACTGTACACGGCTGCGATATGCTCCTCTTGGACATAATTTATGTAGACCAGTACATGCATTAAAAAACTACATGCACCTCAAATACAGTTGCAAGCTCAAAGGGGGTTTTTGGCTTTGAGCCCTGTGATTTCTACAGTACTCGAGAAAGCTTAAAAAAAAGCCAAATCTAGAAGATGATTTGCTTTAAAGGACTGGAATGTCTGTAGTAAAAGACGCAATCTATCTGACTAATAACAGAAGAAATATTGTTTGCTGAAAAAGAAAATATTCAAAAAGACAATAAAAGGGAAGATGACATTCAGAAGAACAAAATTTGGGACAACAGTAGTTGGGACCTGAAATTCTGGAGCTCTTAAAAATACACTTTTCCTAGTAAGCAACCTTTTTATTGTGGTTACCTATATTCTAGTACAGAGTTCTTTTTCAGCACGATTGGATAAACAACAGTACAATAAGTGATTTGCAGCATGATATGATCTTTGTGTAATGCAAGTGTTTGTATCCAATGCAATGACTTTTAGGCATGTCACATGTACTGTCCTTATGCAATTTTTCCGCACTCTTCACCTGGCACATAACACTTTCAACTACAAGGGTAAAAAATAGCAAGGTCTCACTTCAAGAGACAAAAATATCCCTATGTTAAGGCCTCAGATGCATCTCAGAATTAATTCTTATTTTGTTTGTCATCCAGGAATGAACACGCCACACCACAGTCGATTTTAGATGGAATCAATATGAAATATCTTTAAAAACAGTGTGAAAAAATCTCACCTACTATCTCTCTAAAACTGTTGTATGCTTGCCAAACCTTTTAACTTTAAGGGTTAGTTTACCTTATTAATTTTTTAATTGTCCTTTGGAGGTGCCAATCACTTTATTTTGATTGAAATGGAACTTTGACTAGTAAGTTGCTGCCACACTTGCCTCTTACAAGTGGTTAAAGTGAGATGGAATCTAGGAAAAGTATTTTAATTATACGAATTTATCTACAATACAGTAGAAATTTGAAAACCTGATAAATCAATTAATTTTTATTTTCATACTTAATTTTACCACAAATGTTTTTATTTATTTTTTTCATTAAAATATTTACATATTAAAATAATAGACATTTTAAAAAGTTGTCATTGGGATTAGTTTTCAAGTGCACAGCACTGTTCCTCTTTCTAGCATCTGAAATTACCTAAATTCTTCTTAGCCATTTAGCATAATTGTATATAGCTTTAAATGCTGAGCCTTAGCAATTTGTGTCGCTGAAGCAGTAAGGTAATAATGAACTAAGTCACACTGTACTTTCATGTCATTGCCTGTGAAGGATGAAGTCAGACAATTAGGGGAAGATATCTAAGCCAACTGGACTCTTAGCTTTTTGCTACATTTTGAAGAGTTTAATTCATGAAACTAGCAATGACAATGAAAAATATCTACTCTTTTCTCTTTTGGTGGCTATGTGGAAAATGCTCCTCAGAGGATTAGGGATGACCTTTATACCATTAAAAATGTATCACTTTGTTTATTTTCACCATACTTAGTTTATGCCACATGTAAAATGATAATGACCTTCCTCAATGTCTGTGTCACCCTAGAGCAGGAGGTTGGCCTAGGGACCTAAAGAGGTCCCTTCCAGCTGAGACCATCCTATGATTATGTGATCAGCATTCATATAAGCTCTTCTTAGCCAAATGTATGCCATGCACTACTCACATGCAGCTTCCACGACGCTTTTACAAAGTGATGTATAGCTTACATGTTTACCTCATACCTAGAAACAGAGATACAGGTAGCAGAGCAGTCAAAGCTTGGTTGTATATTCAGACTGAAATTTAGGAACTTCTTGTGGCTCTCAAGTTCATGACCACACACTTGACTAATTAGTGTTTTCTCCACACAGAGAAAATATAGGTGAATTTGTTAGTTTTCAGATATTCAATAAGATTTTTCTTCTCTGATTTATTTTTTAAATATAATGTTTCAAAATCAGTCTCCTGGTAATTTTCCAAAGGGATTTAATTTCCATTTAAAAAATCAGTTAATAGTTTGGCTGATATTGAAGTAAATATTTTAAGGTTTGGTGTGGAAAAACCTATTAAAGAAGGAGAAAAATCAAGGTGGTCTTGAATTCTCAATATATTTTGTAAACATCTTCTTTCAAGTGCTAATCATAACTCATTTGGGATATGTACTTATGATATTTAAGTGTTTTTTTCTCTTAATGAATAAAATAATTCTATGCACTTTCAATCTATTTCTCAATTCCTCTGAAATTTATTTAGACATATTCAATAGATATAAAAAGAAAAATTCATTTTAGAAAGGACAGTTGACATTTTTGTTTTGTATTGTTTGGTTGTTTTGGTTGGGGGCTTTTTTGTTTGTTTGTTGTTTTTCTGGGATTTTAATTTTTTTTATTTTTATTTTTCTGTTGTTCAGGTGTAAGACAGTATTGTATTTAAAAAAAAATCAAAAAAATTCAGAGCCTTAGAATCTCTACTTCCATTTTCTCCTGGTCATTACATGTGAAAGGGGCAGAACCAGCACTGCAGGGCTGTGTCAGCTTCCCTGGTCTGCTGAAACCTGCATAATCACTGGTTATATTCCACCAAACCTATACCCTGAGCTCTCTGGACAGTAACACTTTACTCTCATTCATCAGAAGCCAAGTCTACACTTAACTTTGACAGCAAAAGAGGCAGATCCTGAGGTGTCCTAATTCTTGTCCGAATAGTATTTACTAATCCCTATTCATTCTCTCAAATAACAGCATTTGTTGAACTTCAGTTTCATTTATCTTTTCTAAATTTCACTTACGGCTTGCTTAATCATAACTCACAAGGTGGCCTTCATTCTTCCTTTCATAAAAAAATCAAATAATTTTTCTGTTTTAAACATCTACTGAGCTGATATTTCCTTAGATCTGTCATAACTAACACAAATTTTTTCTGAATAAAAATCATCAGTTTAGATCTCATCATTTTACGTGCAAAAGATGAATTTCCCCATCTTTACATAATTTTGTATGCCTTTTGTGAATTTTTCTTTGTTGTTACTCAATCAATCTCATATGATTTCTCTTTGGATCCCCACAGCATTTTATTTTTACTGTTCTGAAACCCTCCCAGATCTTCATGTCTGTGCCAAACTACTTTCCCTTGCTCTTAACTACATGCAAGTTTTCCCCTTCCTGCTTTTTGCTTGTAATGAGATCACTGAGGAAAGCTAATCTCACTCTTTTACTCTCAACTCCTGAACTTATTCAGAAAGTTGTCCCCCCTCTCAGTATCTCAAGCCTAGAAGTATTTCTCCACAAAATGGTGGTTATAATGTTCTATAGTAGAAAAGGAAAAATATTCTTAAAACTGTATGAGCTGCTTAGTACTGTCAAATGAGCTTGCTAGAAAAAAAGCATTATGAGACATATGAAGGAATGAGAATGTTCGAAGACCTGGCAAACAAAGAGAGTTCTCTTTTTTGAAGAAGTTAGGAAGAAATCTGGGAAAACTCAGTTATACTTAGCTGCACTGGAGATGTTCTCTCTTATGCATAGCACAGATATAAGTATACAGAATTTTTCATATGAAAGAAAGCTGTGGCTTTACTTTTTCTTCTTTCAAGATATTATTGCTGTTAGTTAAAAATATTGTTATACCAAGAGTGCACTAGCTGCCTGGGGCCAAGCACCAAATAAAACAATACCAGACTATGAAAATATTCAGAAATGGAATAATTTGTTTAATATAATCACATTATCTTTTTGCTGTATTTTCTACCACTACACAGCTTGATTTCACAGAAGATGAAACAGGATATTATCACATGTTAAAAAATCATAATTACGAATATAACTTGTCCAATGGAACAAACTAATTTTCTATTTTGTAGGAATAAGTCAGGCATTGTTAAGTCAGGAATTGCTTTTTTTTTTCAAATAAAAAAGAACTCTGTGGAGTTCTGGTTTTAATGTTGTTCTTAATTAGTTTAATTTTGTTTTGAAAATAGTCAAATAAATTATCATAGGGAGTAAAGTACTTATTCTTTAATATGTAAGAGCAGCTGTCTTCATGTCTTCTGTAATATGCTTCACTCCCCAAAGAGAAAAGAATATTCTTTGCTTCCTCATTGATGAGTATTTTTTTGCAAAGAGTCTGAGAAAACATGAGCTTTTCGCATCTCAGATAAATGTAGCCAGCCTTCCTCTTCTGCTTTCCACTTCTCTTCTTTTTGGCTGTGGCTTTTCACAATCAGTCCTGGAATTCCTTCATCTGGAAGCACAAAATCACTAATTCATGAATCTTGCAAATGTGAAAATGTTGTATTCCAAGAAATATGAACAATATATGACTGTGAATTTTGGTTTTGGCTCTAAGAAGATAAGGAAACTAGATCTGTTTTCCTTTATATTATAAATGTCATGTCCAAAATCTGGTTTTTATTTTTTTCCCTGGGTGTCTGTTTTTACCTGGGGGATATCTTTCTTATCTTTGAGGTCATGACTGAATAAGCTGAGAACAAAATTCACAGCTCAATCGAGCTGTAAATCATAATCAAAAGAGATTTGTAGGAAAATAACAGCAGAATATTTAACATAAAGATAGAAAAGAAAAAGACAGGGAGGGTTATTTGTTTGGATTTGGAGATGATTTTTGAAGAGTTGTTTAGACCCTAAAGCCAGCATAAACTCTTGCAGGTGCAAATAAATATCTATGGGCAGGTCAGGACACCACAGTCCCAAATGGAAGTCTAAGTGTAAACCATTTATCCCTTTAGAAAAAAAAAAAAAATCAAAATGCTACATACCCTATAGATTGAAACTTTCAAAATATAATTTCTACTACTATTTCTCGTATCCTTCTGTTACCAGTATGCAATACTAACCTTGCAATGACACTAGGTCATTTATACTGCTTAAGGTGATGTCTACTTTCTTAACAGTTAACGCATTTTGCAGAACAAGAAAGACAAATTGTATTTTTTTTTCTTTTTCTATTTTGTAAACTCAAAATCTTGAAGAAAAAGAAAAAAAGAGGTACTATCTCAGGGTCAAAGTAAAAAATGCTGTGGTAGTAGTGAGGTGCTTCTTGGAGGTAATCAGTTCCATTAATAGCTTTTAAGTCCATTAAAACAATTTCTGGAGCTTCTTGGCTCTTAGTCAAATTAATACTATGATAATACCTATATCAAGACTTCTTGTGAATTGAACACGCATGTTATTACATAATTATTAAGATTTTGGAAACCATTTAGGTTTGTGTAGTAGTAGTTATTTCTTATATATTATTCCTAGACATAAGAAAGAAGTAAAAAAGAAGAAAACCCAAAGAAACACAAAACTCAACACCCACACAAAAGAATTAATTGCTCCATATTTCTCTCCAACAGATTAGTGGCAGAGGAGACAGCAGATTTCAATCCTCTATAACAACAGCCAACTTCCACAGCCTCAAGAGCAAATAGTTCTGCTCCTGATCCTATTATTCATCTTCTGAAATCTACAACTATGCTACTGACAATAAATGATTTAAAACAGTGTTTTTCAGAAACCTGATTACACACTTTTAACTTATTGAATAACTGGTATAGGATAATGATGCTATAGTAAAAATAATATGACTAATGGCCATATCCTAACAACATTGGTACAAAGGAGCTGAAGTAATATTGACAAGATTGAATCTGGGCTCTTCTACATTTTGATTTTACAACCATAAAATTCTTTTAATAAAAATTTACACTGTAATTATTGAATACTTAATTTGAATTTTGCAAGTATTTACTGATATAATAGAATATATGAATATCCTCTCTTGTATATTTTACTAATCTACTAAAGAGGAAAATAACTTTTAGTTTTCATTATTGGTGTTATAGCATTAGTAATACAAAAAATGTTTTGCTTTAAGACACATTGCAAAGTCGGAATTTAATCTGCACACACCAGTACAGTAAAAAGCTTCCAAATATACCCAAATGAAATTGATAATTTGATCATATGAAGTTCTGATAGCTTTTCTGTCTTCCAATTTTTGAATCAAAATACTACATGCTGTTACTTCAGTGCAATAATTATGAAGTGGTAGATATATGGGGAGGATGAGTGACGATGTAAATTATTTCTTATATTTTAATAATTTTTACATCTCTGTTTTATGTGGGGTATTTTCGTGTTTCTTGTGGTGTTTTGGTTTTTTGTTGTTGTTGTTTTTTTGTTTGTTTAGTTTATAGTGTTTACACTATGAGAAGAACAAGAGTTTCTTCATCTTTCTGTGGTCGACTGAAGTGGGGTTGGGCCCAAGCTGAGGCTAATCCAGAATGAGGGCTTAGGTTCAGACTCAGTGACTCAAAACAGGGTCAGGAAGAACAACAGGGACATGGGGATGGGATAGGGCCATGCTGGGATGTCAGCAAATGGATGTAACCCCAATCCAGAAAGACCCTGCAGTGGCTGGACAAGGCAGAGCTGGGGCGGAACTGGACATCAGTGCTGCTGCAGAACTGCTGGAATGGACAGCCTTGGATGGACTGAAAATGGGTCCTGGGGCCATGGGCATTTTCAGTTGAAAAAAGCCATTAAAAAGCAAGAAATTAAAATTCAGTTATTGGTTTATATTTAACAGATCGTTTCTTTGCTGCTTTGGTGTCTTAGCATGGGATGTGAGCCTCTTAGCCAAACCATCTCCCCTGTAATTGATATTGATCTCAACACTGGGCTAGTCTCTGAACTTTTAACTCTCCTGTTTTTATTTTTTAACAGAAAAAATGGGTGCACCCATGTCAGCTTCTCCTGGGTAAAGCTTTTCTGTCGCTTTGTTTCTCCCTAGGCTTGCAATCAGTTTGTTTCTTAACTTGTTTGATTCAATCTATTTCTGTTTATCGATTCTTCAGAAGTGCATGTTTTTATGCTCTTCAGGATTGCTCCAGAAGGACATTCATGCTGAGGCAGGAGAATGAGGTGCTTCCTCTTTGTCCTTGTTACCAATTTTCTATTTATATCACCACTTTATTTCCATGACATTCCCTGACAGGCTGTTACAGTTAATTGTTTTATTGTAACGTTGATAGACTTCAGTAATCATACATCATGATTTGTACACAGAAATCACTAGATTAATAGCTTTCATTTCAGGCTGTACGGCATCCACAACTGTGAGTTAATAGCATAGATGATAGCTTTGAAATTCGCTTTCTAGTAATCTGCTCTAAGGGTTATGTCAATGCTCTACTGGGGCAAAAGGCACTAGAAAACATTTTTATAAATACATGAGCAACAAAACGAGCACTATGGAGAATCTCCATCCTTCATTGCATGTGGGGTGAAACATAGTGACAACGGATAAGGTAGTAAAGTCCTTATTTTCCTCAGTTTTTAATAATAAGACCAATTGTTCTTGGGGTATCCAGTCCCCTGAGCTGGAAGACAGGGATGGAAAACAGAACAAAACCCTCAAATATGCAGAAGTAACAGGAAATTAATCCTCTCAAAAATAGCATATTTCTGACATAAAATAGTAAAATATACATCATCTCCTGCATTAGAAAAACAAAAAAATATGGCTTTATGAACATATATAAGATGTCCTTAAATATAAATCTCAACATATCTAAGCCATAAAACTATGCTTATGAATGCTTAGTTCCAGAGAAAGCCTTTAACAGAAATTTTTTATTTCTCATAAATTACATGTTTTTAAGAAATGTGTTAAAGCTTTAAAATATTGAGTACAAGGTTTTCCACTAATCCAAAGCAAAATATATGCTTATCCTCAGAGTTAAATATTTAGCATACAGATAAGTGTTTGGGGAGATGAAAAAGTAAGCTGTATTTTTGTTTGATTTCTTTTAAAGATATAATCTAATTCCAGGACCATGATACAGTTTAAAGGAAAGCAGATGTTATAAATGGTGAAGGTGGCTTTCTCTTTAGGTTTCAAAATGTATCGTACAATGTCAAGAACTTAATAGGAATGGAAAAACAGAACAGTATCCGCGCACTCAATCACAAATACAAATAATGATATTATTTCCCGAAAATCTATGCATACTGAAATATAAAGAACTTTAGGGTGGAAATTAAGTAATTTTTCATTAGGAGTAGAGTCTTAATGTCTTTTATATGGAAAAAAATGCTTTAGGGTCTTAGTGAAAGGGGAAAATCAAAGTAAGATAGATAACAGCAACAAATAATTCTAATCTTTAAGAAACAGCCCTTGCAAAAATCATATTTCTCTAAAAATATATTTGGTTTAATAAAATTAATGTCACATTAATTTTGCTTTTCCTAAGGGGAATGTGAATATGTTGTCAGAGCCCAATATTATCTGAATGTGTTCTTTTAGATATTTCACAAAGGGAATAACACCAAATCTACCTTTTTGAAAACGCTTGATGCTTCACTTGATTTAGTGGAGTGAGACAGCAATGTAGTGCAACCACAACATAAACGCTTCATGGCAACTGCTCTGTGCAGTTAGATCCCAGCACAAGCATGATTCCCATGACCAGTGTCTCTGTCGCATCACTGGGCAGCCCCAGTCACTGGGAAGAAATAGAGAAATTCAAGCCTGTTGCTCTTTTCAAAATGTATTTTGTCGGTCAGTTATTTTTTTTATACTTTAGGTTTGGCTGTGACATGTATACATCTTGCCCATATTGGCCTGTTTTAATTGAGAACACATTCACAGTTTGTCTTGATCCACTTAGCAAAGGGAGTTCAGACAAACAACTGTTCTATCCAGCTGATAAACAGAGAGCTGATGCAGTTATTTAAAGTCTTCTGGCCACCCTCTGTTCCCTTTGCTCTTTCTTTACAACAGCTGAGCTCATTCCCCGTGTTCCACCCGGAGCTTCACAAGTGCTTGTGCTCATTCCCTCTGCACCTTCTTCCATGCTTCCAGGGATTTTTTGATCAGTTGCACACACTCACTATCACACACATGTACAGACATGTAAAGTAAATGTAATTTTGACAGGGTTTTGGTGGTACCAGATATCTATAGAATTAATTTGTGCTGTTGAAGAGTGTGAATCCTGAAAGTGTAAGACCAACGCAATGAATTGGACATTACAGTTATTGAGATGTTGCTTTTAACTGCGTATAGGCAGACTGATGAATTTAAAATAGGAACTGCATTATTTTAGTCATGTCAGATATTAAAGCTTATGAACTGTGTAAATTAACGTGGTTGGAAATTATTCTGCTTTCCATCACCATTTACATGAGTCTTTCCCTTTCCCCTGTCTATATTGTATGAAGTGATTAAAAATATGCCTAAAATTTAATTAGACATAGATTAATTCCTGGTTTAAATACCCCACATTGCCAAGTTTTATGTCATTTGAAACATGCTGTCATTAACTTCCAACAAAACACTTCTTTTTGAGGGTCAGAAATTTCTACAATTTCCTACATTTGCCTCCATAAAAGCAAGTTTTTCAATTGCACTTCTGACTAAAGGAAAATTAATTCCATATCATAGAATCAAAGAAGTTACACACTTTACTGCACTGTACAGAGTAGTTATCTCTGTGTTATTCTTTTAAATAAGATGTAAGAGATTAGTTATCTAGACAGTAA
Source organism: Petroica traversi (assembly GCA_025920805.1). NCBI lineage: Eukaryota > Metazoa > Chordata > Aves > Passeriformes > Petroicidae > Petroica > Petroica traversi. The sequence continues at coordinate 15,257,008 of JAHLSL010000062.1, read as the reverse complement.
TAAGCCTTGCAGGATAGTAGCAGGCAAAGGAAAAGAAACAGAAAGGTGTGATGGGTTGACATTGACTGGATGCCATGTGCCCACCAAAGCACTCTATCACTTCCCCATATCAATATGAGAGGGAGAGAAAACCCAGTTAAAAAGCTCATGGGTCAAGATAAGGGATCACTCACTAATTGCCATCACAAGCAAAATAGATTCAACCTGGATAAATTAATATAATTTACTGCAATTAATTGCAAGAAAGATACTGAGAAATAAGAGTCAGGAAAGAACAAACAAAATCCCCCCAATATACTAAGAATTACAAATACCTGTTACAGATATAGTTCTTTGTCATTTTTTATTGTGGTTGACAAACACACCAACCTGTGTGCCTTCCTTCTGCCACTTCCGCCACTTCCATCACTTCCGCCACTTCCGCCACTTCCGCCACCTCCTTCCGCCACTTCCTTCCTTCTGCCACTTCCTTCCGCCACTTCCTTCCTTCTCCCTATTAAAGATGAATCTGTGGTTTTTTTTTTTTCAGAATGTATACACAGTGTATAAAAGAGTCAAAGGTAGTTTCTCTACCTTGAGTTAATTCAGAATTTCGGAAGGTTGTCTAACTGTAGGGAGAGCTAATTTATATTTCATGTTTTAATTTACATGATAATTTGGAACAGAATCAGAAACTATAAATATTGCTAACTTTTGGAAAATGCAGTTTCCATTTACTGAACATTTTTAGTAAATCTCAGATGGTGTTTATCTTATCTATAGTCAATGAAATACTTTAGTCAGTAAGGCCCCAAAGGTGAGTTAACCTAAGTTCTCTCTGTAGTTATAGAGTGAGGGATTAAAAAAGGGAGAGAACAAACCTTCATGATTCCCACGGTAAATATCTTTCCATGTTGAAATGTAACCGAAAATAAGGTGCTAAACATAACCAAATGAAAACACCTAATGACAGGGGAGATTACACAAAAAGAAGGCAGTGTAATACATAGATTTTCTCTGGCATCCCTGTTTGTTCCAAATGTAGAATTCAGAGCTTTTTAATGCTATCCATGTTCGAAGAAATATCTGGGAAAAAAATACTTCATGCAACAATGTACTGTCCATGATGGAAATAAAGATTATAATTCAAAATTATATTTTGACATTTATAAAAAATATTAAGCTGAATATAAAGAACAATTATTGTCCAAGACAATTATTTGGTGAAGGAACGACTGCCCAAGGGGAAAGCCTCAATACCTAGTTAAATTCAAATTATATTAAAAATGAAATATTACATGAAAGAATTTCTGCTAAATGGTTAGCAAAGCCATAAATATTGGAAACCTCTATCATTCACAATTTTTTTGTCATATAATTCTGCTTCAGGGTTTGATAAATATAAATAAGTAGGAGCAAAACACGATTTCTCTTCCTGAAAAAAATAATTGTTCCTAAAAATTCTTCTCAAGATTTTTATAAGTAACGTAACTCTCCTCAACTGTGATGCAAACAGATTGAAATACTGAAATGCTGAATTAGCTATGATGCCTTAACATAATGTTACTGTGTCACTTAGCATGGTAAGTATACCAGTAATTTTTATTTTTTACCTCTGTCATAGTAAGTGCCCTTCAGGTAGTTCTGGAGCATTATTATATGATGCCTTAGTTTCCCCTATGCATGACTGAAGAATACCAGCTCACTCAATCTCTATTTTTATTTAGGTCCTCCAGGCTGCAGGTCATCCTGGTAGCCTTCTCCAGTTTCTCCACATTCTTTTTTTCTGGGTGACCCAAAACTGGATGCAGTGTTCCAGGTGCAACCTCACCAGTGCTGAGTAAAGAGGAATGACGATTTATTTTCTTCATTTTCCTGATCATACTTCCATGATTGCATCACAGAGGGGCAGGATATGTTTTATTTAAGATAAAAGCACACTTGTGGGTTCATATTCAGCGTGGTGTTCACTGTGTTTCCCTTTTTCTTTCCATCAAAACTGCTTTTTTTGGCCAGGTGCTTCCCGGATCCCCCTGGTGGTACGTGCCTTTGCATTTCTGATCCTTGAACTCCATGGAGTTTCTACTGACCCAATGTTAAAATAACTCTGCTCCAAACTCGAGGTGTTAATTTAAATTCCTAATCTTAGGGTGGTTTCAGGGACAAGTTCCTGTATGGAGAATTCACAAACTCCTTATCTGAAATAAACTTCTTGATAATTATAGCAATGTAAAGTTTCTGGCCTACAAAAAATACCTGCTCTTTGAACAGTCATGAGGAAGGGTACTTGTGTAGACATCAAAGCAGAATGAAGACCTACAAGATGTACTGAGTAAAATTGAAAGGAAATGCGTTCTACAAAGTAATGTTGGTCAGAAGTCTGTGAAGTAATTAGAATGTAAGGCTCTGAATCATGCATGTCTGCAGACAAGGCCACAGATTTTAAGATTCAGTCTGCTTTTATGTTTGTTAATTATCACTGTCTTTTGTCACTGCCTCTTTCATTGATCCTTTTGATTTTTGTCCAATTGCAAATTATGGAAAGAGTAGTTACTGTTTCTTGTGTCCATAACAACAACAAAAAAATGCAGTAAATTACCGTTTCTTTTCCTCAGGCATGCCTGTAAAATGAGCATCTTCACCTTGTAGTTCCCAACCTTTAAAGCCATGAATCTCCATGCTTTGAGAGTGCTTGTATAGCAGATAGGCATTAATATTTCTCAAACATGCCATGCAGTAGTGTGTCCTTTGAATTTTCTCCTTAAGCTCCCTGTAGTTGTACTGGGTTAATCGACTTTATTTGTAGCACCAGTATGCTGTTGTGCTTTGCATTTGTTACAAAAATAAAGCTGACAATACACTAGCATTTTAGCTGTTGCTGAATAGTCCTTACATGGTTTTAAGGACCTTCTGTTTCTCACTCTGTCTTGCAGTGAGCTGGCTAGGGTTGCACAACCAGGAAACAGCCCAGACAGCTGACCCTACTGACCAGAGGGACATGCCACACCACAGGGCATCATGCTCAGCTTTAAAAGCTCAGGAGGAAGTGATTGTGGTCATGATTATGACATCTGTGCCTGTTACAGAGGCTGAAACCTTGCCTTCCAGGTGGTGGCTGGACATCTGCCAGCTGATAAGAAGTAGTGAATTAATTCTTTCTTTGAATTGCTTTGTGTGAAACTTTGCCCCTCTTATTAAACTGTCTTTATCTTTACCTGTGAGCTTTCAGCTCATGCTCCCCTAAGGGAGTCTGCATTCTAGCTAGAAAAGTAAGCGAGCAACTGGCTGGGGCCTTAGCCTCTGGCCAAGTATTTCAGGACAGCTTCTTTAAAATGTGCTATTTTAAAATGCATTTAATTAAGTGTATTATAATAATGCATAAAACCCTCTGATACTATGGAACAGATGAAATACGTATTTCTATAAAATTTTGTTTGATGTAAAATTCAGTGGAAGCATTGCTGAAGAAGCTTTCCAATAATTCTTGGAAATAAAGAATTTATTTAGTGTGTCCAATATAAAATGCAAGTGCTTTAAGGTATGTATTTCAGGTTGACATTAAGGAGTTTATTAAGTGATTTTATGTATTTTCAAGAGATGTTTAGACTCAGTTTCTTTTTTTTTTTTTTACTGAAAGTTGGCTGTTTTCTTCTAGTTTACTCATTGCAGTCCCTTAACAGATGTGCATGTTTTCTTTTTATAATATTTATATGATTAAGTATATTGAATTTTTACATCTCTCTTCTAGAAATTCTATTTCCTACACATAATTTTAAATATAAATATTTCCCATCATTAAACTTCCTCTATTTGTGTCATTACCTCTGTATTTAAATCCTAACTACTACTGGTTAACAAAAATAATAGAGTCCAAAATAAACATTGAATCATTAGGAGGATCAAAAGTGAAATATGGAACCACTTAAGGTAATGGGGAAAGAACAAATTAGTTGTAATGATGTTATTAAATATTGTTTCCATTGTAATATGATACCAATAATAAGGAATTATATAATACAGAGCAACTGTAGTGTCTACATATTGGATTATGGGATGGATTATGAGACATCATGTAGAGGGCCAAATGTTTCTTTTTAAGCAGGACTCATGATTTCTTGTAGAGGGCAATTTTGTGTCTCACTATTCTTCAGATGTACAGTGTAGTCAGGGTTGAAAGGATAACATCCTAATGTTCCTAATGCTGAAACCAGAGCTATTGTCTCAGAGAAGCAATAAATATTTGGCAAAGTTTTTAAAAGGACATGAACAATATCTTTCTGTTGTTCCAGCTGATAAGGTTTTATTTACATATTTATTAGTTTCACTTGGAAATTACACATTTGAGTTTGTGCGGATGGAATTATTTCTCTTTCGTTTAGCACAAACAGGGGAAAATAATGCAATCTTTCCTCACTGGACTCCAGAGCTATTAGTTCCTTGTTCAAATAAAGCTGAAATTCTCATAATCTGAAACCATTATATGGTCTACCCGCTGGTTTCACCCCCCTTCTTGCCCAGAGGAAATTAAATCATAACTTAATGAGATTCATTAATATTGTACTCATTCGCTGTACCCAAAAATACTTCTAAATATCTGAATCTTTTCTATCACCCCAGTTCTTCTACACATCATCTCCCCTTACGCTACTCTGCTGATGCATTATCATGCCATCACAAGCTGGAAGAAAGAGAAACACGTAGAGCTTAACTTCATCTGGCTGTGTTGATTTACAGGACCTGGCATGATCTATCCCCAACCTCAGTTTTTTTTCTGCTTCTCATCTATGAGAAATCAGCTTCTCTACACTTGTAAATGTGGGTGGACATGTGTGTGGACATGCAGAAGTCTGCACACGTGCACACACATCACAGAGTCACACGATGGGTCGCGTTGGAAGGCACCACATTGGGTCATCTGATCCATCCTCCCTGCTCCAGCAGGGTCATCCCTGAGCACATTGCACAGGTTTGTGTCCAGATGGTTCATGAATTTCTCCAGTGAGGGAAAACTCTATGTCTCTGGACAAACTGTTTCAGTACTCAGTAATTTGGAAGTTATTGGCTCTACGTTGCTTAAAAGTAATGCAATAGCAAAATTCCCGTACTCAATGTTTCCATGCATTTTTTTTCTTGTTTATTCAAAGTTGTAATAAGAAAAAAATAATGAGTAAAAAGAACACAGCCACTCATGAGTAAAAAGAACACAGCCACTCAGCTGTACAAAGAGAACTCCTGCAGACCTCATTACACTGCCTGCACTGAACAAATCAAACACACACATGAATGCTAGCCGCCTTTTATTATACTCATAAAGAGGAGTTTTGGCTCATAAAAACTATAGCAGGCAACTTTATAAAAACATAACAGCTTGGGTTTAGTGGTTCCTTCGTAGCTATCAAACAAAGCAGGTTTTTCTCAAAAAAAACCCTAGCAGATACTTATGAAACGACTACCTTATTTGGCATTGTGAAATGAATATTTTCATTGTAATACTAGTTCATAAAAGAGGGAAACTGTCCTACCTACTATTCAAAATCAAATGCAAAAAACTCCTGATAACTTTTTGGATGTATTCTAAGCATTAAGGATTACAACCATGTGAATAATAGAGAAATCATCTTTAGATGGATTCATTCAATTTCTGCTTAGACATTTTTGCACATCTTATTGTTCATTTTCTGGATAGTCCTATCTAAATACCCTGTCTCGCAAATATTTAAGGAGTTAATATTTTCATTAAAAGTCTTCATTTTGCATGTGGACTTGGATAAAATGCCTTATTTTCTCATTTGTTACTCATCATCTGTTTGCCTATTTTCCCATTTAAGAGCTTCAGTTGGCAATCACAAAAAAAAAAAAAAAAAAAGGTTATGTGTCACCTAGATAAGCTCTCCTGCACTGAAATGAAAAATGACAATAGGGACTAACAGCAGAAGTTTAAGAACACTCACAGATTGCAATTTATTTCATTTTTTTCATGTGAACCAATCACAGATAAACAATACCTTGGTAGAAATCTGTACTGGCTCACAAATAAGATGTAATCATAAAAATAGCTTATTTATCAAAGACTTTATTGGAAAAATAGCTTGAAAATTTCTTACTTTATTGTGCCTTCAGTCATGAAAAGTTCCAAAGGCTGACTATCAGAATTCACTCTACTTTTACCATATAAAATCTTACATATTTCAGGTGGATTGTATTAAAAATCAAAAATAAACAAAACTCTGGAAAAATTCCCATGCAAACTCAAGTCAATTTTAATTATGATCTGGTCTGTAATAAATTTTATTTACAGTCAGACCTGTTAGAATTAAAAGTGGGTCATCAGCTTCTATTACCATTTACAAAAATATTCTTTCTCTAGAATGGAATTCTTCCCCATCACCACTAGTGAAGTGAAATAAGAAACTAGATTATGCAAATGTTAGAGATAGATTTTATCCTTCCATTTCCCATCTAAATGTAATGCCCTAATTTAGGCATTAGTACAGCGTCAACAAAAGAAACAAAACAACATCAAGATGAAAAGTTCTCTTCTGAGGACTTTCTCTACTTTTTAGAAAGAACCTCTGGTTATATCAAAGAAATTGGATTTCCAAAGGCATGAACCTAGTTAAAGGAATTCTTATCCCAGGTGTTGATATATATTAGGTATGGCTGTTGGATAGATGAATCATCTCACCTGACTGTAATTTTCCAGAGGCTGGAAAGGCCTGAGGGAATTTCAGCACACACAATCAAAACTCACAAGTCCTTTACAAGTGTTATCTTTCTTCCACAATTTTCCATTCAAGGACTACCTTCAAAACTCTCAACTGCCAAATTGTCATTAGCTTTAGCACCCTAATGGATTTATGGAGCAGTTTTTGCAAAGCTAAACCAAAATATTCAAAACCTGCACCTGCTCAGGAAGGTTCCTTTCTGGTTCTGAAATACGAGTATAACAGGAATGGTCACTGATGTTATTTAGGTCTTTTCTACTCTAGGGAACTTTTGGCATTATAAATATGAGCCCCCAGTAGAGTGACAGCACCTACTGCTTGAAGGAGTTATCAGCTGGTTTAGTTGTAGTACTTCCCTAAAACATGCAAAATGAATGTTTTTGGGTTTTGTTTTTTTGGGAAAAAACTTTAGTCCTGAACATTGGCAGTGATTTCCGCCTTTTAATTTAGTCAGTTTATCTGCCTTCAGAGTTTGCTCTTCCAGGCCATACTTCCTTAACTTCCGGAGGCTGCAGCCTATTTTATGAGCTTTGATAAACTCAATGTATATATTGCACTAAACTGCTCTCAGCTCATTCACAGAGGCACTCAGTTCATCTTCACTGGCATTCAGCTTAGTCAGGCATGATTTTGTCGTGGTAAAGTCATGTTGATTGCTCCTGATGACCTTTTTATTCTTTCCATACTTGAAAGGATATTCCAAGAGGACATGCTCCATGTCCTTTCCATAGCTTTTCATTCTTATAAGCATCCACGGTCCTCCTTCTTGACTTTCTGAAAGAAGTGGATTTATAATTTTTATCTCCAAAGGTCTCTCCTTATCTCCAGGATTTTTTATATAAAGTGGAGGAATGGAGGGGGATACAGTTCTGAAAAGCCATTTGGTAATAGAATAAGTAGCTGTTCCTACACAACAGATTTTTTCTTTTTTCCTTCATAAAAGAAAAATGCATAATTATGGCTATGAGAATTGTTACTAGGTTTAAGTATCAGTCATATATGAAAGCAAGTGGTTTTGTTCTGCAGGATTTGCAAAGTTTAAAGGGAGAAATTATGTTGGTGAAGAGATACAAATAGGTAAATAGGTTATGAGTTGGAACAAAAGAATAATCCTAACCATGAAGAATCAAAGATGGAAAAGTGCGAACCAGAACGAAGCATCCATTTTAAAATGAAGATACTCAGTAAAACCTTTGAAATATGGTAAGCAATTCAGGGCAGTAAGTCTCATTGATGCTGCCATAACTGGGAAGTTATTACATACTTACAGAACCTTTTGAACTTCTTTTGCAAGAGATACAAGAAAACATGTTTAAATAGTCCATTCAGTTATGGATTGAGAAAACCAGAAGGAAACTACTTCATCTAGCAGCGCAGTTTATGTCTCTTTGAGGCTGAAAAAGTTTCTCCAAAGGTGTTTTGGAGAGACTGTAAAAGAAATTTTGTCTATGATCCATGACAATGAAATAAAAATTATAATAGTTTTGAACTGACAAAATATTAAAATTAATGCAATGATGTGATGACATTGATTAAGATGATAAATAGATTTATAGAAGACTTTACACATGGAATAAAGCTTTTCACAGAGTAAGAGTTAAAGTGAAAACTGAAAAAAGCGCATTGTGGGTAACAAAAAATCTTCACAGCAGTAACAATTTTAATTTTCAGAGATTCAGTGTGTAGTATAAAAAGGTAGGATAGTTTTTCTTATGTTTATGTTAAGTGAAAAAGTAAAAGAAGTACTAAAACTACTGAAAAAGCACATGGAATTTTAATGAATAATTTTGCAGCTGTGCTTTGACAAACCTTGGGGATTTGGCAAAAATTAAAAAGATTTTTTTTTCCCCAAAAAGATTACGCAGAGTCAAATTCCATTTTGGTGGGATTTTTAAAACTTGTTAGATGGCCTAATTCACAAAAGTCGAAGTGAACAGCAAATGTGAATAGGTTAAAACTGAGTGTTTTGAAAAGGTTAATTGCTTAATGAGTAGTTAGAAAACACACAATGAGACAGTGAGGAAAATATCAATATGCCTGTATTTTTCCAATAGGATGAAAGTAAAGCAAGACAACTGGGAGCAGCAATAGAATTTCTGTCAGATCCGTATTAAAAATCAAATAGCATTTGTATTTAAGTTAATGTAATTAGACCTTACTGTTGATTTCAATATTCTGTTCATTTTGAGGTTGTGCAAGGCAGCTGTAAAAAACAGATCCAAAGGAGTTCTGAAGCTAGACACAATTTCTGCCACTATAGAAACTGAGCAAAATTTTATCTGTGATACTGTCAAATTTCAGGAACAAAACAGTCTTTCCATTTTCTACTTTTATATAGGGGAGTGACTTCAGTGGTTGTCAATCATCTATTTAAAAAAAATTAGTCATAAGCTTTACCCCAGCCAATTAATATCAGAAATATGATTGACTGATTTAGTTATATAATTTTAGAAAATAGAATATTTCCATCTAGCATACGGTGATAATAGTAATATTGAAATAATGCCTGCATGTATCAGTGTGGGATTGGTCAAACGTGCTTATGTGAAGGAAAGAGACATAGACTATGCTCATTATTTAAATATATGTGAAACTGAGAGGAAATACTCTAAGGAATATGTTATGTGGGACTTCAATATCCAAATGCAACTGGTAACATACTTTGTGGAAAATATTATTCAGTGCAGATTTTTAATGTCAGTTCAAGCCTTTTCAACACTGCAGAGAAATATGAAATTTTCTACCCTCAGTGGTTAGGGGGCTATGGTTGAGCTTCTTTTTCTTCTATAGAAAATCTGCTGGAAAATCTTGAAATGAATACACAACAGTTGTTAGAGGAAATAGAAATGAGAGAAGGAAGGACAAGGAATTAAATCTGGCCAAGTATATTACAAACAAAAAGAACTTCTTTACCATACAGGGAACCATGCAGTGGAACAGACTTCCCAGAGAGGTTGTGGAGTCTTCTTCACTGGAGGCATTCAAGGATTGTCTGGACACAATCCTGTGCCTTCTGCTCTATGATGACCCTGCTTGAGCAGGGAGGTTGGACCAGATGACCCACTGTTGTCCCTTCCAATCTTACCCATTCTGTGACTCTATAAAATGTTTTGAAAAGCCCACTGTTTATTCAAGATTGTACCAGAAAAACTCATTCAAATAATTCCTTCACAAGTTAAAGGTCCCTGTGTAATACAGATATTTCTCAATATTAAGTAAATCTGAACCGAGGGTATTAAAGCTTGTGGTCTTGAAATATATCCTCAGACCTCAGTTGCAGCCTCTCAGGGCTGCAGCTGTCAACTTGGATGAAAAACTAGTTATATCTAGAACCAAATATGAAGTAGCTGAAAAATATAAACCTGTGTTGAGGTTCTTTGACATCAGTTTTAAGGAATTTCTTTCATCACGGGAAAGAGAAATGGGAGGAGAGCAAAGTTGTTTATTTTAAAGGCATTCTAAACCAACAAAAATAATACCTTTTTCTTGTCTAGTCTTTTCTCCCTACCACAAAAGTTACTGTGCCAAACATAATGTAGTGATTAGATATAATAAAATGGAATAGACAAACCAAATAATTATTAGAAGTTGTTATTATTAATAACTCTAGTAATTATGGCAAACAGCTATTGAATTATTTATTTTCTTGATTTGAAAATAACAGAACCTAAAAGCTGCCCAAATTTCAAGAGCACAGTCTTACTCTTAGAAAGATTGGTGACATTAATACTTCTTGAGTGGTCTGGGTTTCAAGGCTCTCCTAAGATGAGGAATCAGACAGTTGTAAGAGCCTTTGCAGAGATCACTGGAAGCTGCCTCAGAGAATTACGCTGGCTAACTGCTCTTTCTCTGTCATGCAAGATCTGGTGTAACTCGGTGAAAAGTCAGTGGAGGAGCTCCCTAGAGCTACGCTTCCAGCAACAACTGCAGCAAGGATTTTAGCCTGGAAGTCACTCTCCAATCCAGTGCATTCTGTATAGATGCATTTGCAACTTGTAATGATATACAAAAGATCCACAAAGTGGGAAATGTTCAAAACCCCGTAATGATGGTTTGCAAATCTTCTGCTTTATTTCTCCTCAGCTGCTTGTTTGTGGTTGTCCTTGATTTAACTTGATTTATTCTATCACCAATATATGATAGGTGACACTGTCATTCAATATTTCTGAAACCATTATTGACTCCTAATGAAAGAGTTGTAAAAACAAAGAGCAATGAGAGTAAATAGTATTTCCCTTTCCTTCCCTATCCCCTTCCCCTTCCTTTTCCTTTTTCATTTTCCTTTTCCTAAAACAAACAGAAAGAAAAGGAAAACAATTTAAAATTCTATGATTCTTTCTCCTTTTCCTTTTTATTTTCCTTTTGCCTGTTTTAAGGAGAGTTTATCCTCCTTCTCCAGGCAGATGTAGTCTCTTTGTTATTATATAAGCTGTGGATGAATGATATTTGCCATGCATTTATTCGGGACTAAGAGAGTCTTGGTAAAACAACAATGAAAAAAAAAAAACCAGCCAAAAACAAAGGCAGAATTGACTATTGTCTACCTATGCTTTTTCTGTCTATGTACAATACTTATATAATATGTAGACATGAAGAGATGTGAATGTTATATATCTTTTATCTACATATATATAGCCTACATATGCATGCAGAATGTGCATATAGATGATCTACTACAAAATGTGTATATGCAGTATGTAAATGTTTTATATGTATGATACATATGCATGTACATTTTATTATAGGAATACTAAAAATGTTTTTCTTTTTAATATGTTAAATTGCCTAACTTTTAAAAGCATTAAACTGATTTTGCATTACTTCAGTTAATTTTTTCTAATTAAGAGAGATTAAGAGATGAATTTTAAATCAGCATGAAAGTAGAAAGAACTCTTTATAGTGAAAGATTGTCATAAAACAAGATTCTGTTTTAACTAATCTCCCGTTTCTTTCTTTCAGTTCCATACCCGCTATTTCTGTTGCTATTTTTTTCTTAAGTTTTTAATCACTCTTTATTAAATGTAATTTTTTTATCATTTTACAGTTATGTATGATCTGTTTTTCATTGCACCAACAGCTTCCTTCAAATTAGTAATTTTGTTAAAATTCTTTCTCATCTCAGCTGAAGCACACAAGACTAGCATTCTCTCTAACAGAACCTGTCTTGGATGTGACCTTTTTATCCCAGCTTGTTTTCACTTTTGTGGTGACTTGGCCCCAATTAACAATTAAGAACCCACAAGCTGCCTGCTCACTTCTTGCCTCCAGAGGAAAGTAGAGGGTAACTGTAAGAGTAAAAGTAAGAGAAACCCTTGGGTTGGGATAAGACAGTTTAGAGATAGAGGAAAGAGAGAAAAAAGTCACCAAAAACCAACCAAGTCATGAAGAGCAAGCACCTACCACCTCCTACCAGCAAGAGAATGGCTGGTCCCATGCAGACCTGCTGGGTACTTTGGAAAGCCTATGCTCTGCTTTTATTGAGTATGATGAGTATGGGATTGAGTATGACATAGTATGGGATATTCCTTTGGTAGCTTAGGTCAGTGTCTTGCTGTCACTGCTCCCAACCTCTTGCCCACTTCCAGCTGCCTTGCTGGGGAACAGCAGAGTGAGAAATAGAGGTGGCCTTGATGCTATGCAAGCACCACGCAGCAATCAATAAAACATTGTGCTATTAAGGCTGTTTTAGCCACAAGTATAAAACATGGTACAAGGTGAACTGCTTTAAGAAAAGTAGTCCCATCCTAGCCAGATCCAGTAGAACTTTCACCTGTAAACTTGGGGAACGCATGGTGTCTTACAGTTGCTATAATATTTTTTTTGTAACATCTTGGTATTTTCTGTAAGAATTCTGATTTATGAGAATTCTGATTTATACTATTTTGATTCTACTAGAAGAAGGGTGCCTCTTGGTACATTTTATCTATTTTGTTCTGTTTCTTTTGCTGGAACTCATTATAGACCCAAATTTCACCCCCATTTGTATTTAATTATTGTTCCCCCCCTCCGTCTCCTTTGACTTTCAATTCCTCCTCCAGAGAAAGCCGGGGCTGTTGACTATGGCAACAGTTCTGCCTCTCACACGGAAACAGTGTCTGTCTATTTTGCATATCCTACTTACATGCAGTAAAAGCGTTGTGTAGTTTGTACTAGGTGCCAGAAAATGAAACTGATTAGCACTGAGAGGTTTTTATGTTTCACAAGAATAGTAGTAGGAAGACACCAAAACGCCTTATTCTCAGATGAGTGTCCCCACCCAGTGTTACCTCTTCTGTGCACACCTCTTCCTGTGGCTTAACATTTTTGAAACTGTGTAACTGATCAGAAAAGAAAAAGTCTGGAAAAGATTCCCTGCCTTTTATCTGGCCAAACTTATACCCTGATAAATTAGGAAATTCTCAGGATATTTAGAGCTACTTTTTTTTTAACTTGGGAGGAGAAAACTGAAATTATCTTTGTTCCTCTTAAGTGAGTCTTTCCTTTCTTAGAATTACTGTTGTGTTACTAAAAATGTAAAATGCATTAATTTACAGAGTTCCTCCTCTTACCTGAATAATGGCAACCTGAGAGAAGGCTGTAGGAGTGCTAGTCCTCTGTATAAAATGAATTTAATCTAAAGCCATCTGACTCAAATGTGTTCTCAAATTCAAAACAGATAAGATATGCTTACACTATTTTCAAGACTCTTCAGCACTTAGCAGTAGAGCTTTGAGAAATGCACTATCTGTGCACTACCATGCTCAAAGCTTAATGGAGAGAGCTTCAACAAATTAATGCATTATTCCATTGAACTGAAGAGAGGCACTGTAGTATGAAAGACTTTCAATTCTGTAATGCAAATTAGACAAAGGCAAGCCAGATTTAAACATTACTCTGAAATAGACAACAAGCTATTCTTTCCAGAATCTGCAGTGTATTTCAGTGTATTCTTGTTGTTTTGATTATCAGAAACCAAAATACTACATAGTCATGGGTGACAGCTTGCAACATTTCCTGTCCTATCTTCAAACACTGAAGACTTTAGTTTTGTTTTATTTTATTTTGTTTTACTCTGCTTTGCTTAGCAGTTCTTACCATAAAAGTGACATTCCTGCTTTCAATAGCAAAATTTCTTTCACCACCTCCCCTTTGAAATCTTAATATAATCTCTCTCTCAGCCTGGGTTCCACACACTGGTGGTCTATAAAAGTCATTCTGCTCCTGTCATCCACATTTTTCAGTAGAAATTATTTCCTGGTGCAATAAAAGTTTAAGGCAAGGTTTGCTTATTATATGTACACCTGAATCCTGGTGTGATTGATTTATAAATGCACGGGCCTGTAATACAGAATTGCTGTTGCTAATAATAGGCCATAATCTTTTCAGAGAATTTACAATGCCTCAGGACTAAGGGAGTGAAAGGGTGATTCTAACATAAGGAAAAGTGGTAGGAATAAAGAGTGTATATAACAATTTTAACTGTGTTATTATGTATCATTTTCTGTAAAGATGAGATCTAGATTTATAGTGATTCTTGGATTAGACTAGCATGAGGCAATAAAAACACTCATAGAATTGATGTTTTCTGAAATAGGGTGAATAATAAGAATGGAGGGGAAAACATTTCTTAAGTTAAAATTTTGGATAAGAAACATCTTCTCAGTTTTATAGATTAGACACTTAAAGATCTGTGAAAATCAGTGCACATGACTTCTGAGTGACCCACCAAGGTGTAAATTATCTGCATTATATTTTCATGATTATGTAATTATGTTGAGTGAGGGAATTGAACAGTTTTATCTCTTCCACAAATCATGACAAAAATAAATACTTTCAAGATGAGTTAAAATTTTTATGATTTATGTTTGCATGGAATTTAAAGACCATCCATGAAATTGATAAGCTTGTTAACTTTCACTGATTTTACTTTGCTAGAAAAAATATTTTAATAGCCTCACTTTTCCTTTAAACATGTTTAATAATCATATGAAATTTCTTCTTTTTTTGCTACCTTACCTAAAACCCTGTATCTTTCCGTAGAATTGAAGGCAGTTAATCAACCAAAAAAAAAAATTTGTGAAATTATTGAGTTCTGAACAATTGAGGTTAAATCAACTTTAAAGAAAAGTAATTAGCCAAAATATTGAATTGAAAGCAAACAAAAACTACTAAAACTTCTGCAAAACTTAACCTCAGGAATAAACCCAGAAAAAATACAGAGTGCACTTCAGATTTCAGTGTCAAGTATACAAATTATGAAACTTGATTAAAAACTGATAAGGACTGTCTGGTTATTAAAAAATATCCCACAAATAGAAAATCATCAAAACTATGGAAGAAAATTTTAAAAAAATTAAATGGCTGATATATTTTGCTTTTCATTTTTTGTTTGTTGCTCATTTCTTTGCACCTTTCATTTACTTAGTTCAAAACCTTGAGAAAAAAGGAGAGACTGAAGAAAAGAGAAACACAAGTGAACTCTTCAAGATAAAATCAATTTCACAAATTAGATCACAATAACTGAAATATGTCCTAAGTGAAAATAAAAAGCTAAAATTCTTTTTTCCAAAAGAAAAGACAATTTGTGTCAAGAATAGCAGTTTCAAACGTCTCTCATCTCTTGTTCATTCACAGTTGTTCATTGTACATAGCTCTTGTACATTCACAGTTACTTTTTTAACCTTCATCATATATTCTTAAATATGTGTTTCACAGGAGCAAGGAGTGGAGTCTGTAGCAGATATGTTGTAAGCAGCTGTGGCATGTGGCATGAGTTACAGTGTCTGTTCAAATGGGGTCCAGGCTGCCTCAAGACAAAGGAAACCTCAGTGGAAAATATTAACTGCACATCAACACTTAGCTATTCTACACCAAACCTGATCCAACCAGAGTAGGAATAAGGGCCCCTACCAAAACCAACCTAACAAAGGCTCTAGCAGCTATTAGAGCCTGCAGAGGCACGCTTTAGGAAGGCACTCCATCAAATCCCTAAAGGCACTGGCGTCTCTGGGAGGTTTGTGCCAGTGCAGGGACATCCCTGAGAGACCACAGTCCATGGGTGGCCCAAGTGAGTAAAGGGCAACCATGAGGGAGTGCAGCCCTGGGCGAGCCAGGCCATGCAAGAGCACAAAGGACTGGAGCAGCAGAAATCACAAAAGGCAGAGATACCCTCAATCTTCTAAGCCATTTAACACCTGGTTGAATGAACTGGACAGACTGAGTATAAGACATGCTGAAAATATGTAAAATTGTTAAAGGGAAGAGAAGATAATGTTTATGTACATGCAAATGTAGGGGTGTGTGTGTGTGGTTTTTTTCCCCCCCCTCAATACCTTAGAAAATGATCAGTCATTTGTGTTGGATGTCAACAAATTAAGATAGGTAAAATTAATACTTCTTGAGATTTTCCTTGCCTGCAACAGCAATATATGGGAAATACAGCATCAAGTTTATATGGAAATTGCATAATATTACACCAATATACTCCTCAGTTTACAAACTATCTTCATTTTATTAGCTTATAGTAAATACAGAATTTTCTTAAAACTGTATTTGGAGTTACAAGTACAGAATATACAGAATAAATATATCCCTTTATTTACCTTCTTCTAGGTAAATATTTCAATACATAACTTCATAGACTAGAAGCTAACAAACAGGCAAGAAAACTTCAACGCAGGACTTACATTTACATACTTGGTTGCTTAACTAATGATTCTAGATAGGGAACAGTGTTTGATTACTCTTTCTAAGAAACCTGTTTCAGGATAAGAACTACGTTATTTTAAGTTTTGCCATAATATAAGTCACTAAAAGCTCTTGAAAGTGGTGCTGTTTTTTAAGCAGAGCCACTCATTGTCAGTCCATTCATTAGCCAAAACAAATGAATAGATCATTAACAAGACATTACGGGACTGAACTCTGTAATAAATTTTTATATTATTTAATCATATGCAATGAGATATTTATAGGTCATGTAATTTTGCATGTATTTTATAGAGCTGTTGCTGTATTTCAAGCCTACCTCATAACTAAGCATCATGCATTTACTTGTTCATCTTCCTCTGATAGGATGAGGGAGAGAACTAGAAGAATAAAAATAAGAAAACCATGGGTTAAGGTAAAGACAGTTTAATAGGTAAAGTAAAAACTGCAGGTGCAAGCAAAGCAAAACAAGAATTCATTCACTACTTCCCATGGGCAGGCAGCTGAAAGGAAAGCCAGGCTCCATCCCATGTAGCAGTGACTTGGGAAGACACAGCAGCATCACTCTGACTGTGGCCCTCTTCCTCCTCCTTCAGCCAGCTTTTATTGCTGAGCATGATGCTGCATGGTGTGGAATTTGTCACTTGGGGTCACCAGTCCTGCCTATGTCCCCACAACTTCCTGTGCAGCCCCAGCCTACTCACTGGTGGGGTGGTGGGTGAAGTAGAAAAGGCCTTGACTGTGTATTAAACCAATTTCATTATACAATTTTTATAGTAAGTTTTACTTAAGTAGAGCCTTCAGTGTGAATTCAGAATGAGGAATACTGGACATATTTTAATTATATTAACAGGATAGATTTCTTGTGTTGTTCTGTGTATAAAGAACTGGGCTATTTTCTTTCGAGCTACACTTTTTATCATTTTGTCCTGACTTGGTGTGACAACAACAGCAAGGTAACCTCAAGTACAGGCACAGCAGGAGCAGGCTCTCTTTACTCTTCTTCCTGCAGGGTGAAATATTTGTTTTGCTGCTAGACCTTATTTTTAACTGATAATAGAGTATAGAGGGAGAATCCTGCAGGAATGTACTGTTGTCAAGAAAAAAGTCCATTGCTATTTGACATATTTTATGAGATTTTTTTTTTGCTGTGTCAATGAAACTGCTAAGGGTTTTAATCCTTGTTTAAGACAAGCAGTAGCCTCTTCAGCTAAGATCCTCCCAACATGCCGTTAACACTGGAATGTTATTAGAAAAACAATTTTTTTAAGCACATCCGTGAAAACCCAGTCCTGGTCTTAGTGAATTTTAAAAAGCATTAGAAAGAATAGGTCTGACCATACATGGCTTTGGCTTTAGAAGTATTATCTTGATTTCTGTATTTATCCTTCTTCTAATATGGTCTGAGCTTGCAGCTGGCACTGAAGTGCAAAGAACAGAGTAATTTCATGCTTCCTAATATATACTTTTGATGATTAGATGATGTTTAAGCTAAAAGTAAATTAAGAAATTTCAGCATGATCCAGGAGATGTAAAAATAAATGAATTGACAGATGAACCCAGAGATGAACTAGGACTCATTTTCTTCCTTTTCAAATCCTCTCTTATTTTCAGTATTTATACCAGTTGCCACATTTCCTTGATTAGAAGAGCAAGCATTATTTAGTGATTCTTAAAAAATCTTCACTAAAAATGTATTTTGTATTTTACAGGATTTTAAGTGTACTGCAAATCACAGTTTTATAATAGATTTTTATTCATAGCATTCAATGTAAGGCAGACAATAACCATCTAAATCCCTTAAAAATCTGTCCCATTGCCCTTGTAAGATGTTGCTGTCATATGGGAAAAGAAAGGTATGTGCATAAATATGTATGTATAGCAAGACTCTCCTTGAGAGCATTGATGGCAGTTGTTAGATTGTGCTTTGGCACTACCAATAGCCTTAATTTATTTTAGCCACGTTTCAATCTGTCAGTAATCTAATCAATCACCTGCTCAAACTTCTTTCATTTGGAAAGCCTAAGTATTGAAACTTCATATTCTGTCTAATATTAAGGACAGTTTTCCTTCCTCAAAAAAGGAGCTGCCTATTTATTTAACTCACTTAGTGCTTTGCATCTGCATCCTAACTTTTATCCTTGTAACATGAGGCTCTGTGTTTTGTCATGTTTGAACACGTAGCTGTCAGGTGTATATAAATGTTCAGAAACATATTGATATAATGATGGATAAATACATTTAATGATACTTCTGGATATCTTGAACAGCAAAAAAACCCAAACAAATCTAAGTTGAAATTCTCCCCCTTCTTTACTTAAAAAAACCCAGAAAAACCAAACAAAAACAAACTAAACAAAAAAACAGAAAACCCCAACCTAAATATAAAATTCAGAGTTTCCTTCTACATATAGCAGATCATCAATAATCAGATCACTGATATAGCTAATTTTTTTTTTTAGATAGGAAAAATATAACTTTTTGTAGTAAGACTTTCAAATATAAAAGGGTTTCTTTGTGTCTAACACTGAAGACAACTCTGAATAAGATTCCCTGATATATTTTAGTATTTTATAGTCTACATTAAATTTAAGTAAAACAGGAAGTACTCCATTCTATTCCTTTTACTTGTTAATTTTATCTAAATTTGAGATGGATTAGACCACAATTCTTTATGGATAGAAAATTAGGTCAGAAAAGCCTTAACAGTACTTTCCTTTAACCTTCTTTTCTACTCAGTTTCCCTACTGATGAAGATATTTTCACAGAATAAACCTTACCTCTGTGTAATTATTACAGGAAAATATTACCAATGTAAGAGATTAAGTATGGTTTACAATCTAATTGATATTGTGATTCATTGAAGTCCTGTAAATATTCATTATGAGATTAGTGCTACTCAGTTTTTTAAATTTTTGCTTAGCTGACTGCTAGAAACTGCACTTAAGAGAAGAGTGTATGATTCCCAGACTGGTTAAAATTACTGCTTAAAATGATGATGTCAGAAGTTTATCAAAGTTTTGGTCAATTACCCCAGATCAATAGGATTGAATTCAATAAAGTGTTTGAGAGGAGAAATCAAGTGCATAGCTACAAAATGAGGAGAAAATGGCTGAGCGCAGTTTTGTAGAGAAGAATGTGGAGGTTATGAAGGACTAAAAGGTATTTTCGAAGAGAAAAGATAAATCTAATTCTGAGGCAGACTAATAACATTGCTGTATGTCAGTCAAAAATAGTAAGAGCAAATAGAAATAGTGAAAGAAAAGTGTATCTGATATTGGTGAGACTGCAAATGTAGTAAAGTGTGTTTTATAAGATTGCACAAAAAAAAAAAATCTTTCATTTTTAAAGCAGTCTCTCCATCTCCTTTCCTCCCCAATTTCCCTAATCAAGAAAATGTTCAGGAAGGAAGATACCTTATTATGCTTTCATGCACCAACTCTTAAGGAGGATATTAGAAGTCTGGAGGAAAGGAAAAAAAATAATTAGAAGCTGAAGAAAACAGAATCATTCCTTTTAAGAGAAGATCTAGGAAGACTCAAACAATTCAGAAAATGTTACAGCAAAACTGGTGAAGCAACTGTTTTCTTCAGCAATTTGGATAATAGAAACATTACAAGTTTTCAAGTACAAGTTTTTGAATTGTCCCACTCTAGAGGTTTTTAAGAGTGAGTTAAACAAAAGTGTTCTTATTCTCCCTCAACAAATGAGGGATTATACTCCCTCAACAAATTTGGTTTCCTCAATGCACCTCCAAGACCTGTATGTTTTTGGCTACGTGATTATGATGGGTCATATGATATGCCAGTTTACCTATGGCCTGCATATTAGATCACAAAAACACATCTGTGTAGTAAACTGTTTTATGTGTAACTGTTCTATTGTAAGGACAGATTTGTAAGGATTGAAAAGACACAGTGAAATTTCATCTGATTTCAGAAGGGCTTAGCCCCTTTCACTGCCATTTATCTTTTATTTAACTTTTGTTTACAGGTAAAAAAATAATGAATTCTTCTATGGATTCCAAATTTTTCTATAGATTAATATTGACCTAGTTACATTAGTAGTATGACTGAATTTCTGAAAAGTACCTACAGTCTTAGGGTTGCAAATTCCAATGAAAATTAATATCCATTCAAGTTATCCAACAGTTTTTCTACTCTTAGACTAGATAACCAGGACAGGTCAGGAGGAGGGGTAGTGCTTCATGTAGAGGAGGGATTGCACTGCACAGCTCCTGCAATTAGGCACAACATAGTTGAGAGCCTCTAGGCTTAGTTTAGGGGAAAAGCTAAAGAAGTAGATGTCTCTGTGGGAATCTACTGTAGCTCATCCATCCAGTGTGATGACACCAATGTATTACTACATAAGGCATTAAAAGAAATCTCTAGGTCAATTGCTCTTGGCCTTACAGATGACTTCAGCTTCCTAGATCTTAACTGGGACTATCAAACCTCATACATGAACAGGTCAAGGAAATTCTTGAAGCATCCTGAAGATAACATTTTGATACAGGTACTAAGACAGCAAAACAGAAAAGGGGTAAAACCTGTTTGTCAGGCAGTCACTAGTTATGTTCCTTAGGGCTCAGTTTTAAGGCCAGTTCTCTTCAATGCTTTTATCAATAAAACCAGGAGTTGTATGCACACAGAATAAGTTTGCTGATAATAATAAGACAGGAGAAGCTGTCAATTCTGTGAAGGGTAGAGAGGTCTTACAGAGAGATCATGATAGACCAGAGCACTGAACAATTACCAATTGCATAATAAATGCTGGATTCTGCACATGAGTGTGTAATCCTGGATGAACATATAGACTGGGGGAAAAGAGTCTGGAGTGCAGTCCTGCAGAAAGGGATCAGGAGGGTTTGTTTGATGACCAGTTCAATATGAGTCAACAATATGCCCTGGAGGCCAAAAGAGCCGACTGTACTCTGGATGTCATTAGGCACAGTGAATTAGCTGGTGGAAAGGATTGTCCAGCTGTAATCAGCACTGGTGCACCCTCACCTCAAGTACTGTGTGCAATTTCGCATTTTGGAACGCAAGAAGCATATAAAAAATATTAGAATGTGTCCAGAGGATGACAGCAAAGATGGTGAAAGGTCTAGAAGGCATGACTTACGCAGGCTGGCAGAACATAGTAGGTTTGCTCAGCTTTGAGGAGGCTGAGGGGTGATCTCATTGCTGTCTACAACTTCCTCAAAGGAGGATGCAGAGAAGGAGGTGATGACCTCTTCTCTCAAGTGCCTGGAGTTAGGACACAAGGGCAGGCCTTACAGCTGCATCACTAACAGTTCAGATTAAATATTAGGGAAGAGTCCATTGATCAAGCAGTGGAACGAGCTCCCCAGGAAAGCAGTCATGGCTCCAAGCCTGTCACTGCTCAAGAAGCATCTGGGGAATGCTCTTAGCTATATGATTTAGCTTTTAGCTTGCCCTGCCTGGAGTCAGGAGTTGAACTCAGTGAACCTTGTGGGTGCCTTTCAACACAGGATATTCTATAACTCTAAATAAGGTATCTCAGGATACTTTTATAGAAAAAAATGAGCTCTTCTAAGGCATGACTCATCTCATTCTAAATTAGATTTATACATATGGTCATCCAAATTGTTTCTTAAAATGGCATGCACCTCCCCATTTACTGTGATAGCATTTTAGAATTCCAGACAGCTCCTTTAGTCGTGAATGAAGTTATGCTATTTGAACTGCATCCTTAGTCACCTTAGTATTTCAGTATTGCTAAAAAATCTTCCAAAAGGAAAACAAAATAAAGAAATGCAATACATCTAAAGTTCTATTCTCTTTTATTAAATTCAAGGAATTTGTGCTTTTCCTTTGGAAAAAGGACTTGAAAATAATCTGTGCTGTGACAATATTTTTTTTCTTAATCATCCATTCATTGCACTTAAAAGTTGTTAGAAGGTCTTTTCATAAACTATAATCGCTAACATGGAAAAACTCATTCAGTTAGTTGCTCACAACAAATGAGATAAAGGTAATGTTCTGAATTTAGGCTATAAGTAGTGGAATGAATTTCATAAACATTTTCAGGAAAGTGTATTAGAAACAGAATATGGCTAGAAATAAAAAAAACACCCTTTATCCTCCATTTTTTCTTTTTTTTTTTTTTTTTTACCCTTTTAATCTCTTTTTATTTATTATATTTCCTAATGGGAAGTGAATTTCATTGTCACATTTGGCAACTGCCTGCATGATGTGACAATCTTTCTTGTTGATAAGAATACAAATACATACACACAGATGCCTGGAGCATAACCTTCTAGGTTTTATCCCTATTTAAAGAAATCTCCCTAATTGTCTATCACCAGCCATATAGGTTTTTCTCATTTTAAATATGTATCAGATATTAGTGAGAAAAATCACATTTCATAAAAACAAACAGATCTAATGTGATGTGAAGACTCTGAATGAAATCTAATGAAGCAGAAAAAAAAACAATAATGTTTCATTCATCTTCTAGCTCTGAAAAATTTTCTTGGTACTTTGAAAGGGAACAGCTTCCATCAGTTGCAGAAAAAAAAAGCAGCACATTATTACTTATTAATATGAGCAAAATAGGCAAAAGAGACCCCAGTGTGGACCCTCTGCTGAGTGGAGCAGAGGATTTAGGGACAAAAACACATTGAAAAGACTAAAGTATAGAATGCTTTAGTTATCTTGATCTTTATAGTAAGACTGGCCTTTGGGAGTCTCAGGGCCCTAAAACATGAGGGAAAGACTAAAGCAGATTCACACTCAATAGAAGATGACCAGGCTGAGGGACATTTTAAAAATCTGGATGCACATAGGTCCATGTGACTTGATGGGATATACGCACATGAGCTGAGCATGTTGCTCAATGTCACTGTAAGACCACTCTTAATTGACTTTAAAAGGTCATGGCAACTGTGAGAGGTGCCTTAAGGAGAGAAGAAGGCAAATTTCTGTCCTTTCTTCCAGAAACCTTCTGCACAGAAAATGTCAAAGGAACAGATGCTCTCTCCTTCCTTTGTACCTTTACAATATTTTTGCAGGTACATTTAAGTACAAGAAACATTATGAAAATATTTTCTGTTTACTCCTTGATTCCCACAGGAAAGATGATATGCACATGTTGAAAGGAACTGCAGTGTTTGTGAGCCAGTTCCAAATCTTGGTGACTGAGTGACAAAGAATAAACACATCTCCCCATCAGTCTGCCCTTAGGCCTTCATGCTAGTGGAATTTTTCTAGTAACCTTCACTGGACTGAGAGAATGTCAGAAGGGATGTTGAAAAAATCTCTTCATATTTATCATCTCTAGAATCTTTGATTTCTGGAACAGAGGAAGACCAGAAGCAGATCTTGAATATACAAAACATGGTTAAGGATAGAAATAACATTATGGCATTTTTTTACTCATTATCATTGTCTTATTAAACCTATTTGTGAAAGATAGAAATATGATGAAAAGAAAAATTAAAAGTAAAAACATTTAAAGCTAGATCTCCTTTAAATTTAATTTTAAAAGGAAAATAAATTAAGAAAATACTAAAATAGAATCAGCTAGACAGACAAAATTAATTTTAAAAGCATTTGTTGGGAGATTATGTCAGAATTACTGTTGATGGTACAATGTGTTTGTTAAAATAACTTCAATATGAGAGGAATTAAGGAAAGGGAAGGGATTTTATTTTTTAAAAGTTTATAAAAGTAACCTAGGTCACTACAGATCAGTGAGTATGAACTTAGAGTTGTGTGAATCTGTAGAAATTATGATACAAAGAAAAGTAAGTAGAGACATAGACAAAGTTATTTTATTGGAGAAGATTGATAAAGATTTTACGAAATATCTTCTTCAAAGACTATTAAAGATTTTTAGAGGAGTCAAGAAGCAGGTGGACCAGAACAAACTAATCTTATTAAATAGTTGTGGGGTTTTTTTATGTCCTCAAAAAAAGAATTTGTCAAAAGTGCTTAAAGAATGCAGTCACCTAATAGCTAGCTTTTATAGAGGAATGATATTCTGAAATATCACAGAATAGAAATAACTGGTCAATTTTCCAAGCAAAAGAAAGCTAACATAAAATCTCCAAGATTGTCTGTCTTGGGAGCTGTACTTTTCACTGTAGTGAAAATTGCCCAGAGATGTAAAATGAAAGAGTCAAAGCTGAGCTGGCTGTGAAGCTCTATAGAATATTCTCATTAAAACCTAGGTGGATTGGTCTCAGCAGCACAGGAGTAGTTCTGAAGTATAGTCAGCTCTGATCCAAGCCAGTTGTCAACACCCCTTTTGTGCTTCCTGTGCATGTTTAGAATTTTATTGTTTCACCTTAATAGAGATACTTATAGTAAGTTGGTGTTTATACACCTGATATTAATTTCCCTCAACATAGAATTATACTTCCTGACTGTGAGATATTTAGAGGTATTTGCATCTGGTTTCCTACTACAGCAAATCTATCACAGGCCCTTTGTCATATCTTTCAACACCATGCCATCTTTCAGCACTGTGTGGATAACCTAGGTTGTCTCAGATGGCACTAGATACTTATGCTCAGGAAACAGAAACGTTGTGAGTCTCTCCATTGACTGGAAAGATAGGTACTGATACCAGACACAGATGCTCATCTATGTTTGCAGCTAGATAAGATTAATTCAAACATGATCCATTGGGCAATAGAATCATAGACTCAGAACACCTGGGGTTGGAATGGACCTCTGGATGTCACCTAGTCCAACCCTCTGCTCAAATTAGTCTTTGAAGTTAGATTCAAATATATATTCCACTATTGAGAAATACCTAAGTATATGTGGAAAAATTGAACAGAAAACCTAATCTAAGATTCTATTATATATTTATGGTATAAAGCTTTAAATCCAACTTCAAGAGGCATAACATGACTGGATAATCATTTAGAATTGTAAGCATAATACTCTATTATCATCAAAACCCACTCAGAGTACATATAATTATGAGAAAGAGAATGAAGAACAAAACATAAACACTCTAATATCACTGAATAAATAAATTAGAAAGACAGTAGAAATTCTACTTGCTTAAAGAGAAAAATAAAGTTATTATGTCTTCACTGTTGCAAAGACATGTCATAAGTAATAAATAGAAGATTCTTTAAGCATTATAATATAAATTCTACTGACCGTATTTTAAGATTTTCCAGATTGCACCTGATTGTTGCATATCAGAATACATGTGTATATTTGTTTAATATTTAAGTACATAAATTGGTATAAAACTGAGCAGAGGAAGCTGCATTAAAAGGCAGTGTTCAGCTCTGCCTATATTACTCAATCCCAAGAAATCTATGTTGCTTTGCACTGTGAGTGATCTCAGTGTGATAATACAATAAATTTAACAAGTAGCTTTATTTGCTATTGATTGTTATTGATATAATTTATCTGCAAGTTAGACTGAGAAAACACAAACTCCATACTTGTGTTTTGAAAGCTACGTAATAATAGAAAAATAAATCCAGTAGCATTTCTTCTAAATTAATGCCAATATTGTAGGAGGCAATGCAGAACTGGAGTACAAGAAGTGATGTGATGTATACTATATGCTAGCATATGCTACCTTATAAGATACATCCATGACTCTTTCAAAACTCATCTATCTCCACCACTCTATAATAGCAATATTCATATTTATTGATATACTTGGCAGTATTTTAATAATTTTCCAGATTTTTTTTTATTAGTTAATTTTAACAGTGGCTATTTAGCTAATTTTTTTTTTTCAATATAACAGATACTTCCTATATCAGGAAATTTGGCCTTGGTATCTACTTAATGAATACCAAGAAAAATTATATTAAAGTGTTAATTCAAATGCTGTGCTGTTATATTCAAGAGATGTTACATGACCTGTTTTATAAAAAGTTACAAAAGGAGGGAACTTAATATCAGTATTATTTACTAATAAGTGGAAATTTTTTTCAGCTTGTTCTTTTCCTAATCATTTGAAGTAATAAGAGTTTAAAACTTCTTTTCAATTCAGAGTTGGCATATATGGTCATTTATTCACTGCCATTTTACACCAGATGTATTGATGGTCATCACTGCAAAGATTTTGATTTAGAGTTATGCAATTTTTGATATCTTTCAGTAAGCTATTGCTGTTCTTATAATGGTTGATTACAAGTTAAAATTATTTTATGCATGAATAAAAGAGGTTTGAAGGCCACAGGCAACCTGAAGACAACACTGTAACAAATGGAGAACTATTAAATTGTATTTAAGGAGAAAAGAGAAAAGACTTTTAAAAGCATTTAGAATTCTAATAAAAATCACTCTTCAGAGTCTCACAAAATGCTTGTAAATATAAAATCAGTTGAAAGAAGGTGAGACCATGAGTGGAACCCTTCAGTTAAGTTTCAAGGTGCAGATGTTCCATGGAACAAGAAGACGAAGATGTATTTCTTTCTGTGTAAGTGCTGCCAACGCCACCCAGAATTATTCTGACATTTCCTTTTGCTCAGTTAAAGTTTAATTAACGCAATGATGAAAAGCTTTTAACAAATTACAGAAAAAAGGGCAAATACTTGCACCAACATTTCATGTCAAAATAAGTATTCTTCAGTCACTGAGTCTGCAAAGTGTCTACCACCCAAATATGAAAAATAGCTTTAGAACTGTTAGAACAGCAATACTGATGAGTTACACAGCCCACTTTATGAGTATATGTCACAATGCACAATAGGTACCTAAATTGTCATTGATTGAAGAAGGAATTAAAACACATGACATTTCTCAATATCTAATGTATATGGACTCCTACACTGAGCAAAACACAATAATGAAGGCATGGGTAAATGCAGAATTCTTCCTTTCACAAGTATTTGATGCTTTATCTCAGGAACAACATTTTTTTTTACCTTTAAAAATAAAGGCATCTAGGCCAAAAGAACTTTGCCATGACTCTGTTAGAAGACTCCTTACCTTGGCAGCTATAAACTTTCTGTACTATGTAGTTCAGTCCTCTTGGAATAAAGTCAGATCAGATACCAAGATATGATTATTCTATATTGTTATTCCAGACTACTATTACCTATAGTCATAGGTAACGTTTTTATACTGAGCTGTCAATTCTATTGATACAGTGTCTATAACTTTTCAAAATCTCACCTATCTGTTGTGTCCAAATGGTTCAGACAGACTTTGTGGAACTTCCTTTTCTCACTCTTATTAGCTCCAGCATCATTGTTCTATGATAGCAGTTTTTGGAAAGTTTTAGACTTGGTCTTTCTCTCAGTAGTCCTCAAAGGCTTCTGGAGTGCTCACATGTCTTTTTGAAGCAGATTTAATCTTTGAAATTACATAATCATAGATACATAAAAAGCTACTTTAGGACACAAAGGCAGATGGAATTAGAACACACCAAAACTGTGTCCACTCAGAAGCCATATTTCTCTGTTAAACCCAGAGCTAACAATATTTTCACCCTAAAAGTTTGTCAGTCAAACTCTTTAGTTCCTTTAAAGTTCCTTCTAGAATTTAAAGAATAACTTGTCTGCATATCTTAAATCTGATAAGAATCTTCAACACTGTAAATTTCTTAAACAGCCTTTCCAAGGTAAATTGCATCAAGAAGGTATCTTCTAAGTACAGTTATTTAAAAAAAACAACCAACCAACCAAACAAAAATGCCCTAAAAATACCCCAAACCTCAACCCACAGACTTCAAGTCATTCTCATTTGAGAATGGATTAGCAAAACTGGTAAACTCTATCTGATACTACAACATGCTGGCTAGGAGACTTTCCTAGCCGTCAGTATACATGAGCTTGAGCTCTTGGGTACTTTGAAAGAAGGTTGATAATGAATTAATTTCTTTCAAAAGACCCAAAATCTGTGAAGATTAATTTTTTCTGGTATCTCCATAACAATATGTAAACAAATGTCAGAGGCAGGGGGTGTTTTGCTTTTCTTTTTGTTACCAGTATTTCTTCAGCAGCAAGAGAAATTAAAAATTTGAAGAAAAATAATTTCAGCTTGCTTTATTTGAATGTGAAACATCACACCGATGCTGAAATTATATATGAAGAGTAGAAAAGATTAGAATCAAATATAGATGTATGCTTCTATTCTTGTTATATTTCAACTTTTCATTCCTTGTCTCTCAGCTTTATCAGAGATGAACTGTTAAGAAAAAGGTACAAAGTTCTTTGTTTGTTCAAAAATATCAATAACTTTACAAGTGATTTTTTAATTACCTCTGGCACATTCTCTTTTGTAAGGATTGATCTATACAATTTCTGAATGTAGAAATATCAAAGTAATTTAAAGTGTACCATCACTTATTCCCCACAGATAGGAAAAAGTTTGGACAGTCTTAACCAAGGCAAATTTTCTTTTCCTGATAGAATGAATGGCTTAATACTTTGCAGATTTTCTTAGAGGTTCTCAATAGTCTTTTGAGCCATCATTTTGAAAACAAAGCAATTTTTTCCCAATAATGCTGATCTTGAATTGCGGATGTTACGTCCTTAAAGACAATATTCTGTTTGTTTATAAAAATTTCTGACCCTCTCGGTCTCAGTGAATGGGGCTCAGTTTCTAGACTCAGACTAAACAATTAAAAACCAAGTGCCATTTTGACTGCAATTAAAAAAAAAACAACAAAGCAACAAATGTACCATCCTCTGGACATGTTCAAACAGGTCCAGGTCTTTCTTTTACTGGGAAACCCAGAGGTGGACACCATTTTCTAGATGGGATCTCCATAGCAGGCTGCTCTGCCTAAACATGGTTATAGCCTGCCCCACAGGCTCTGTCATTCAGCACCATCTCGATTCTGAGTTTTGTCTTTTTTTTCAGCACCACCACTTGGAGCTGCAGCTTGAAAGGATGGGTGAGAGAAGGATGGCATTAAAGGATGGAGTATCCACCAGTGAAAGAGCTGGCACCAACAGCTCTTTCACTGGACAAACTGAGGGAAACAGGCCCTCATCTCAGGGGTACATCACATTCCTGAAATCACATCCCCCAGGGATGAAGTCAGGGGGTAACACCTTAGTTGTGCCCACACTGTGCTACTTGCTGCAACCAGGACAGAGGGTGTGCTGTTTTTAGAGTTGCAGAATGCTGAGACCAGCATTTCTGACTTATCAGACTTACCATGAGGACATGCAAGACAGATATTCCCTGAATGGGGCTGGGACCAGCAAGAATGGGTAGGCCTTGATACAGAAGTGAGTCAAAAGTGTTGAGCAGAAGAAACCAAAGAGCTGGTAACACCTTTTTCAGCACAAAGTCTGTTTGGCTGGGTAAATCTGACAACATATAATCTAAAAAATGTATATGACTGGCAATCAATCACTTTATCCAGTAAAAGGCAGGTCCTGCTTTTGTACAGTGAGGACCTCTAGACTATCTCCCTGAGATGTGTGAAGATCCTTCCACGGAATGGGAACACCCCTGAAGGTTACTCCACGAAGCTGAGCAACAGGTTTGCCCACAGTCATTTGTATGGGTGAGTAGCACCAATCTCAACTTAATAATTGTTTTACTAGCTTTAATATAATTGCCTCAATATAATTGCTTTAATATAATTGCTTCAATATTGCTTCAAAATAGCAGCTATAACTATCCATGCTTTGTAGCAAATAATTCTGATTAAACTATTTTAGTCTAATTATTATCATCATTATAATCATTAAATAATTTAAATAAATCCTTTGGTTTATTTATATAATTGTATTTGCTTTGACATCCTTAATCCTGCAGAAAAAAGTTCTTTAAAGTTTCCACTGCAGCTATATAATTCTTTAGGCATAAGCCATTGACTATGTCTGGGGTTAGGATTGGATCCAGCCACACCTAGAAGGAGACACTCTCTGAGAAGGAGTAAAAAAACAAGGGTGTCCTTTCTGTGCCTTTTTGTGAATCAGTGGGAGGGTTTCTTTAATAAACTTTGTCTGAAGCTTCTCTTCTGCCTAGGACAGTCTCACAGGAGCAGAGCAAAGACAGAGGATCACCTCCGTCGATCTGCTGACTACACTTCTTTTTATGTAGCCCAAGATACAATTGAGTTTATGGCTGCCAGCAGACATTGCTGGCTCTTTTCCAAAATGCCCAGTGGAAATACAGATTTGTATTTTCCTTGGGCAGTAGAAAAAAAGTATTACAGTTCTCAGTGTAATGGATTTTTCTTAAAAGAATGTTTTGTATGTGACAGGTTTCTGCTGGGTCATTTAGCCAATGCCTCTGCATTAGGGAAGGAAATATTTTATTATTTCTAAGCCAAGTCTCACACAGTGGTGTAAATTGGCTTTGAATCTTTCACTGAGGCTGATTGCATACCTGCCCTTGGCAATCTTTCCCAACATTCATCTTCCATAACTGAAGGATTTCCTTTCCCACCTTGTCAAGGCTGATTTTCCAGGCTGAAGCTTCAGAGAAGTATTCTCTGTTTTCAGTTCACTGTCTCATCAAATTGAAAATATGGCTTATCTAATATCTGAATGTAAGTTATTAATTTAAAAAACCCCATTAACTTATTTTTCTTTCTAATAGTTGTTGTTTAGTTTTGGGGTTTTTTTTGTTTTTTTTTGGGTTTTTTGTTTGTTTGTTTGTTTGTTTGTTTGTTGTTTTTGCTTTTTTTGTTTTGGGATGGGTTCCTCTAATGTCAAACCATTTATTTTCTTAAAATGAAAACACCAGTTATTAAACTCTGCCTTAGTAAGCACCTAATTCAAATTACTGCAACTATTCCCAAATAGGTCACTCAGGGGAGAAATTCAGACAACCAATAAAAGCTTTCAACTAAAGAACATTGTTCTTTACAAGAGCCAGAAGTAAAATCAGGAATATAATGGTGCTTTATGAAAATTAAAAATGTTACCACAGAAATATTAGCTAAAAGAGATTTCTTCCCACAACACTATTTTTAGCAGCAAAGTGATTCCCTTCTGATTCCTCTCCCACTGCCCATCAGTTCCTTTTAATATAGCCCTATTCATTTATTTTAAGAGGAAAAAAAAGGTTGCCATATAGCTAAATATTCTAGAAATGAAAGTGCTTTTTCTGCATGAGATGTTATCATCATCTATAAAGCACATTTGTTTTCTGTGGCTTAAAGTAAAGCTTTCTCCTTTGCTAGTATGAACGCTGGCTTCTGAGTAATTGGCTTCAGACATACTATTTCATCACTGCCTAAATTTTTTACCTATGTTATTTTCTCTTCCATCAATCTCTAAATGTCAAAACTCAAATTGGTTACTGTCTCTACTGCTTTCAGACAAGATAGCTCAATTTAATCTTGTGTCCCTAGGAGGAGAGATGCTTCTAGACAGAAAGACAAATAAACTGGAAAAAAATTAAGCAAAAAGATAAAAAAATCAATCTTTCAAGATAGAAACCACAGGATCATAATATTCAGGACAAAAAGTCAGCAAGATCCTATTCTCCATCTCTTTCTACTGTACTTTATCATCTTAGAATATACCAGCACGTTAATGAAAGACAGCTGATGAGCAAACTTCCTTTCAGCAGGCACTCTGGTATTTCCAAATTTTTTTGAATTAAATCTGTGCAAAAATAAAGGGGGTACTTGCTAAAAGTTTCAAAAATAAAAAGTTTTGTGAGAAATAAGCATTTGAAACCTGATAGCTCACTATTATTTGCACCCCACGAATCTAAGCAGATTTTCTATGATTATCACTGTCAGCTAGAATAAGTCATTAGCTTACCTGTCTTTTTATTATAAGGAAACAAGGAAATTGTCTTTTTTTTATTGTTTTATATCAATATTAACTGTTGCAGACATCAGCAGAATAGAAAATGTATAATTATAAACATACTATATATTTTTTAAGTTGTGTGGTGATGTATCTAGAGACTGCTTATACAGTCTTATACACTGAAGGTACAGACAAAACCAATCTGAGAATAAATCAGTTTACACAAGTTATAG
Organism: Petroica traversi; assembly: GCA_025920805.1. NCBI lineage: Eukaryota > Metazoa > Chordata > Aves > Passeriformes > Petroicidae > Petroica > Petroica traversi. The sequence goes on along the minus strand of JAHLSL010000062.1, from coordinate 15,224,705 downwards.
GTGAATAGAGTAACTGTCATGTGAAAAGGGGGGATTTTATCAAACTCGTAGTGTTTGAATAGTATGTCAGCACTTCAGGAAAGCCAAGACTCTTGTGCCCAACCAGTCTACAGCATCCCACTATAGGGACCCTTAGCTTAGCATTTCACCAGGTTGGAGGGGGCTCAGCTACCTTGTTCAGGGCCACATGCCAAACAGAGAAACCCCCTCTTGGGTCTCTATACCTTTATCCACTGCCAGCAACTGCCAGTGCCCTGAAAGGATTCACAATAGCAGTTTCCAGAATAACAATTTATTAACAAAATTGTCACAGTTTAAGGTTCAGGAATTGTTGATGATAGTATCTGATGGCAAAAATATATTCAAAGCAATATACTAGCAAGCTCTAATCCCCAATAAAAGCTACCTCAAGATAATAATTTAGTGCACATGGAGTATGTTTCTTACAGAATAGGCATTCCTACAGGGGGAAAAGAGAGATTCAACCCATTGACAGATCCCAGTGGTTATGGTGGAATCCTTCCCTCCTTTCTCCCCATTCTTAAATCACTTTTATACTATTTATTTATATTGTGTTACTTTAGTCATACATCTTCCAATGAGGGGTGGTTGTACCTTGGGGTATCTCAGGATAGGGTATGAGGTAGCCTTGGGATGGGACATGCATCAGTCCAAGGAGAGGGATTCTGCCATGGTTGCTGATTCAAAAGCATCTCCCTCAGCTTTCAGCTGCTGTGCAGCTGATCAGCTGAAAAAGCACCACTGAGTTCCCTTCTCTGCAAGGATTTTGACAGAGCCAGCCTGCTCCACCCTCTTTTAGCCCCTCTTAGATTGCATTGTGCACAGGAGGTCAGGTATTCTGACCATGTTCTTTTCAGGGAGTCACAACCATATTTTCCCTATGACTTCTGTATTGTTATCCTTTCACTCTCAATCATCTTCCCACAGATCAGGTGTCATATTTGAGATAGGAATCTCCTGTGCCTTCATTTTTAATTTCTCTAATATTTTGTTCAGAAATCATAGAAACATAGAGTCATAAAGTGGCTTTGATTGAAAGGGACCTTAAAAATCATCTAGTTCCAAGTCCCTGCTGTGGGCAGGGGACACTGTTTACTAGACCAGCTGTTCAAAGCCTTATCCATCCTGGCCTCAAAGACTTTTATGTTCATGTGAAAGCAAAGAATTTCTTTAGTAAGGAAGTTCTTCCTAACATCTAATTTAAGTTTACCCTCTATAAGATTAAAACCATTGCTTTTTGTTTTATCCTTACATGTCCTGCTAAATATTTCCTCTCTAGCTTTTTTGTACTTCACCATCACGTATTGGAAGGCTGTAAGATCTCCCTGGAGCCTTATTTTCTCCAGGCTGAACAGACCCAGCTCTCTCACTCTGTTTCCACAGAGGTGTTGCAACCCCTGATGAAACACCATCTTTGGGTCCCTCCTATGGAACCACTGCAACAGGTCCACATCCTCCTTTAGATGTGCCAAAACTGAGCACAGCCCTCCAGGTGAGGTCTCAAGACAGCAGAGGGGAGAATCAGCTCCCTCTACCTGCTGGCCACACTTTGTTTGATGCAGCCCAGGAGAGAGTTCACTTTCTGGGCTACAAGCAGACATTGCCAGGTCATGTTGAGCCTTTTGTCAGCTCCCAAGTCCTTCTTCTCAGTGCTGCTTTCAATGCATTCTCTGCCCAGCCCCCAAATTTAGGTGAACTTGTATGAATCATGGTTCAAACTTAAACATGAAAATTGCTCGTTGTTTTCCTGAGCATAATACTGTTTCCTACTTCTAAATATTTTTATTAATTAAATCAAGGTTTTCTTTTCTAGTGTTCAAAGTCCATTTTTAAAGTGATGATTCAATTAAACAGTAAATATAATTATTCTTAATTTCATACATGAAATAATTATGAATTTTTCTGCTTCATATGGAATTACAAGTCAAATACCAATACTTAACAAAAAGTAATGTAATAAGAAGCAAAAGTGCAAGTAAGGTTCTGCCTTCTCAGGGATGACCATTAATGACTGAAGTATTATGCAATGCATGTAATAGATGAGGAAATAAACAAACAAACAAAATCAAAACAATAAACCTATCAAACTGAGTTCTTTTCCTGTGACTCTATGTTATAAATAAGTCACAGTTTCCTAAATATACATTAAAATAAAATAGAGTTCTGTGCAGAACCAATACTATTCAGACCATCTCCATGATTCAAAATGTATACTTTTAAATACATAAATGGATCTCCATTTGAAGAACCTTAGGATTATTTATGGTAAGGTGCTTGGGAAATGAAGACATATATAGAATCTACTTCCTATGGTTGGTATTTTATTAAATATTCAAATAAATTACCATTTGACGGTTTCCTCACTGAAATCAGAAAATTGGTTCTGGGTTGGAAAGACAGTTAGGAAACCAGAAGTGATTACATCAATTTTAAGTCCCTTTTTTTCTCAGACTTTTGACTTCCTGAAGGATTTTAGATACCTCTAAAAATTCACCCTGGATACTTGATTTTTCACCTTCCATTAAAGAAGTAGTAAATACTAATGAACTGATAAACCAGTGAACCAATATATGAAAGGTGGACACCAGTACCTTGGGCTTGTAGATAGACTCTAAGTGATAAATGTCCTTCATCTAAGGGTTTATGGATATGTGTCTGTATGTAGTTCGTCACTATAGAATACATCTGCTAAATACAAAAATATATTTGGAAGTAGAGTTTTCAGAGGGTTAGACAGAAATTACTTGGAATTAGGAGAAGGCTGGGTGACAAAATTAAATTAGGACGGACTGGGATGAATTTGGCTTCCTTTAGTTATGAGTCCAAAAACTCTAATATATATACATATATATTCATATAGATGGCACTTGAACACTAAGTGGCTTTTATTGAGACAAATCAACAATGTGAGCATTTCGCTTTTAGAAAACCTCCCTTTAATACCCTCTACCCTTTCTTTTTACTTTTGATATCATAACCTCTGAAGCTGTATCAGAACTTACCAACTTCCTGTTTGCAGCAGAGTGGGCTTCCTGAAGATGTAAAATATTTCAGAAATCAGTAATATCTGGTCCAAGGCTCTGATGGTTCAGGCTACTGACAATGAAATGTGACTTCGCAGTATGAATAATAACTCAAGGAGAAATTTTAATAGAGTAAAAATACTTTTAAAATATCCTAAATATATGGTTGCCTAAAGTATCTGTACATTATCTAATCTTCAGTATTACTCTTTTCACATTAAAATATTTAATGAACCACCGGTTCATATTATAGTTAGAAGTAACCTAAGAGGAAGTAAATAATTTTTTTTTCCTTGGAATTGTCACCATGATTATTCTGTTTCCTCAAGTTCTCAAGAAACATTACCTACATTCAGTGGAAAGGTGTCTAACTTTTTTAACGGTATTTGGTCACACTGCTGTAGTCCTGTTGCTACAATGGGTGAAAAACTATGAAAATTGCAAAATTAAAACCCAGAGGTGGAGGACGTTTGTTTCTTTTAGTATTTTTTCCTATTAAGTTGTCACAGTGCATGCCTACACAGGCCGTTTTCTGTTATGTGCTTTTCTGAATCTATGTTATGCATTAAAAGCTGAAAGTTTGTAAAAAATGAAAATAGGAATCTAAATTAAAAAAATTGGTTTGGGAAAGGGAAAGCTGTTGTTTTAGGCTAATTTTAAGCCAAACACAACCGTGAAATGTGTTTACCAGGCCATCAGATTTACACTGTGTGATGAATGATATGAATTTGACCTGCAGTTTAGGCTTGTCAGGGAACATCAGGATATTGAGAGATGAGAAGTTATTTAAAAGAGTCTTCATTTACCCATGGATAACTAACCCTCATCCTATGTCTGGGTGGTAGTAGTTGTTTCAGTCTTTTGTGCAGTTGATGGATGAGCTTCAAATCCTGATCTCTACTGTTTCTCTCCAACTCTCCCCAGCTGGAGGCAGAAGACATGCGGAGAAAATTCTGTTGGGATGGGTAAATCACACAAACTATATTACAGAAGAGACAAAATTTATATAAGGATCTGGAATCTATATCTAGCTGGATTATTTTTTAAGGAATGATAATACATGGAAGTCAAATAATAGCAAGAAAATATTTCATTATATACTTTACATGAATACACACAGGCATTAAAATTCAGAGCTAATAGAATCCTGAAATGACAAGAATAGCAGCCTGGAACTTAACAGTATAGATTTGAGATACCTTTTGTAGCTGATCCATTTAATTTAAGATTTAACTTTCATCTGTGTAACTTATTAGTTTTTTGGGGATTTTTTTACATAGTTCTTCACAATTAGTATCCAGAGACATACCTATGAACTTATATAATATTTTCAACTACCTTTTACTATTTTAGACTCAGTGAAACTTATAAATATTAAAACAGTTTCCTTCCAGAGCATGAAAATGTTATAATTGCATATACAAAAATTTCATTAAAAGTTGCTATAGTAATTACAGTCACCATCCAGGGAAAAACAGATGCATTAGATCGTGATGAAACCTTACTTCCAAAAGTGATATACATCACTCCGTTGTGTGATGTATATTTCTGCAACATAAAACAAATGTTAACTGCATGCTACCATATCTTCCTGATGAAAAAGAGTTTTTTGATCAATTCACTTTATGTGTAATAACTAAAACATCTAAAAACTAGTGAAAATGCAGCACTTAATAAGGAAGAACTTCATTTCACTGATCACCAGCTCATCTTCCAAAGATGAGATTGTAAATTAAAATTTAAAGCTCTGTTGAATCCCACATAGCAAAATTTCAGGACACAAATCATTCCCTTTTTCTTTAGCTGCAAAACTCCTCTCCTTCTGTCCCCTTCCTCTCAGTCCTCAATTTTCTATTTCTCTCTCCTCACTTCCAATTAAAATACCTCCCTTCTCACAGATGCCAACTACCAGTGCCTTCAAGGAAAGCTCAATTTAAGCATATTAAACTAAAGAGACAATTCTTCTCTCTCTCCCTTTATTTATTTTTTTTTCATTTAGACCAAAATAAAGATTTTTGTACCTAAATTTTGCCAAATCCTTCCCAGTTAGAATTGCTGATACAGTAAAAGATACTGCCTTGATTGTCTTCAAATATTAGAACAAAATAATTTTAATGAAAGACATTCTTGGAGAATGGCAAGAAGTGTGCTTTTCTTCAGCAGAGGTTTGTGTACATACTGACCTGAAAAACAGACCAGAGTCGGCAAAAATTTCCAAACCCATACAGGCATCCCATATAATCTCCAACCATTTCCATCTGCTCTTAAACTGATATGATTCACATTGCAAATCGTGTCCAGTGTAGGGATCTTATTGAAAAGTGCTAAATTCTGTTTATTACAGAAGCTGACTACTAATCACAGGCCCAGGTGTTGAACAGCAGGGTGTCAGTATCCATCATCAAACCACGTGCAGGTCAAACACAAAACGTATGGTTTCAGACACTTATGTTTTCTCCTTATGTTTCTGCTTTTTGGAATTGTTGATTAATTATTATACTGGAATTGTAAAATAATTTCTGAAGTGCTTAAGGCTTCCTAAGCATTGAAAAATGAACCTATATACTTGCATCTGGATTCATTCAGTCCATTCAGAAACCAAAGCATCGACAAATTAAATGTTACTAAAAGGAATGTATGAGCTATTTAGTGTTCTCAATATAAGAATCTAAGTAATGGCATTTTACAAATTATAGACAATCATTTATGAATTATGGGGAAGAATTTCTGGAGTTTTAATTTCTTTCTTTTTTTTTTTTATCTTTCAAACAGAACAACAAATTATCCAAATAAAACTTTAATGTAAAGTACCTTTACCGGGATGGAAGAAGTAAGAGAAAATTTCTGAGGCTCTGAGTGCAATATGAATTTTAAAGTTTTTTGGAAACTGAAAAACTAAATCAAAGCAAAACCTTAAACAGTTATACTAATAATAATTGTCTAACCTCTAGCTTTAAGTAAGTCATTTTATAGGGTTTTCATTGATGGATCCCATTAACTCATTCATTTTCCTCCATAGTTAAAACAAACTGTATCTTTTATGTAGTTTTTTTAAAAGTCACATCAAAGGAATAGTTCAGTTTGTAGTCTATACACCTCCTGCTGTTACATAAAATTATTCTGGACCATTGAAGCTTGAAAAACTTCCAATCATTCAAGTACAGTAAATGTAGAGACATTTTTGCATCACTTTATTTATTCTGGATATTGGCCAAATTAACTTGTAATTCTAAAAAACCCCACAGCTGCCAATGTAAAATAATTCAAAGTGGCAACATATCACTCTAAATCACAGCAATCACAGCACAAAGTGCTACAATTTGTAAACTCAACTTTATTCTAGCATTTGTTTTTATAAATGCAATTTTTTTAATTAAGAGAAATTTGATTATAGAAAATCAAACTACATTCTAAGCATTTAGTTTAGAGGAAATGAAATAAAAATTATTTCCAGTTTACATTTGTCTGCATACTTTCAAAAACTCTCTCAGAATTTCTGCTTTATTCTGTAAGAGAAAGAGAGACAATGGAGAGTTGCAGCTCCTCCCAGGTGATGGTGGCTCCTAGAGACTGAATATTTGCATATTAATACAAGAAAACAGAAAAGTCAGTAAAAAACTCCCTAAGTACAACTGGTATTTTTACTGAAATAATATCTTGCAAAGAACATTAAATCATAGCATTGTGCATTCTTTTATTGCAACTGTGAGTCAATAGAACTGTAACTCTGTTCGGGATTTTTTTGTTTGGTTTTTTTTTTTTTTTTTTTTTTTTTTTTTTTATTACTCCTAAAGGTATAACTTTCAAATTTTTGGCACCCTGATGACCAGGTAGATATGATGTAGCTTTGCATGTGTATATGTTGAACCTGACATTTCTGGCACTGATATTATCCACATTGAACAAGATATCAATTACTAAAAAGCTAATGGTCAGGAATTGCAAACAGGCTGCCCAGGGAAGTGGTGGAACCACCACCCCTGGAAATGTCCAGAAGCTATGTGGATGTGGCATTTGGGGATATATTTTAGTGATGGACATGGTAGTGCTGGGTTAATGTTTGAACTTGGTGATCTTAGAGGTCTTTTCCAACCTTAATGATTCTAAGATACTTTCACCTTAAAATATTTTAGGGAAATAGTCAAACTGATGAAAAAATATTCTAAAATATTCTTTTACAATAAAACATAAAACCAGAAAATCTTCTTGGACCATGTGATTGCAGTGTAATTTGTTTGTTTGACTGTGGTAGCTGATCCTGAATAAAACTGCCAGCTCCCGCTATGTGGCAACAGTCACTTGAGTATGGGATGTGGGGAGAGAAGGGTGTCCAGCTGCCTGGGCTTGCTGAGCTGTACCAGATGGCCTTGCTTCAGTAAGGACCTGAAGTAAGAGATCCTTCAAGTAGTTGTGTTTATCAGCAGCTTTCTCCTCCCCTTGTGATGAAGTGATAAAGGAGCAGAGAAGACCTCAAGGATTTTATTTTTTTAGTGAACTGAAACTGAAGACTGCTTCTTTAGTCCAGGAGCACTCTCAAGAGGATATACTTGCAGTATATCAATCAGTAATTGCTGATTCATGTGCTTGCATAGGTTATCCTCCCCACCCCCAGCAGTGCTTTTACATAACTAACTAAACAAATTAAAGAAACAGCCCTAGCAACAACGGTCAGAATCCTATTTCACCACTCTTATGTAAGTATCCCACATAGTAGGCTACAGAGTCATGTTCCCATTGTCTCCCTGCAATCGCCTTTGAATTCGGTTTTGGTAGAGGAATGGAATCCACTGGCAGTGGAGAGTGGAGAGCAGCTGAAAACTGGAATGGCTGATGATTCTTTCTTAGCCAGTCAAGTGTTTGAGTTCCCCCAGCTGAAGGTGGCAAGTAGGGTAGAGAAGCTGATGTCCCAGACGTTACAAAACTTGTGTAGCTCCCTTTACATGGACAGTAATGTTATGTTCAGGCAACCAGCTTTGAAGGCTCTCTGCAGCTTTTATGCCATACACTCCTTAAACTTTTGTGCAGCAAGAACCAGAATTGGTGAATGTGAATTTCCATCCTTAGTTATAGCAGCAAAATTCCAACACAAATAAAAAAAAAATCTCCATATTATGCTACATATATCTTAATGTCAGATTTAATTGAAGAAAAAAAATACATGCCAAAATGTATTTACGTGGTAATGCAGGGTAAGGAAGTGATATATAGTCTTTCAAATGATCCATAATTTTAAATATGCTTTTTATTTTTGCCATTAACTACTTGATTCACTAAACATAAATATTTTGAAAATGCATGCCATTTATTTGATTGACAGTAATGGCTTCTTTGGAATCAACTAGTCAAGTGAATCAATATATACATAATTTGGAATTTATTTAAGTAACTGGTAAAATTAGATAGCTGCATATATATATATATATATATATATATACACCAGTTGCACAAGAGAGGGGACTGTAAAAACAGTAGCAATCTGCTGTTTTCCATAATATGTTTGAAATATTCTGTGCCCAAAATGCTTTTGATAACTTTGTCCTCTGTTTGTTTTTATTTCCCTGTTTGAATTAGCAATTTAGCTATCAAAAATTAAGAGGGCAAGAAAGGTGTATGTCAGAGGAACCAAGAATTCAAATTGGAAGAAAAGTGCTTGGAACATATGTTAATTAATCTGTCTTTGATCTGTCAGAACAGTCAGCATATGTAGAGTCAGGTCCAGATTAAACAAGAATCAAACAGTACACAGAAAGTATACTCACACCATCTCAGTCTAATCTCATATGTAGTTTGCAGTATGTAGAGGGGCTGTGTCCTGGCTGGATTTGAAGGAAGAGAAGGCTATGTGGATCTGTTTAATGAGAATTTATTACATGTAAATTATATGACAAAAAAGAAGGGATTTAACGTAATTCATCTTGGTGTAAAAACTGTAAAAAGCTGATCATTTGTTTGCCTGACATTTAATATGGTTAATTTTGTCTTATTTTATTTTTCTTATTAACAACCCCCCAATGATTGGACCCAGGAGAGAGATCATTCTGATACATTATATTTGAAACGGCAAGACATGGATTTCCAGAGCTTGTAACAATTATTTGGAAATATGAGATCAATCTATCCATTTGTAAGTGATCAACAACCTTAGAAATGGAAGTAGACTCAGAGAAAACAGGCAAGCAAGATGTGCTCATGAAGCTCCAAAGAGAATGTAGGAATGGGAACACAGCTTTTGTAAAGGAAGCTGAATTTCTCTCAAGAAGAGGACCAGAAGGTGGATTTAGTAATAAACATTGACCCGCATCAGTTAAAGGAGTGAAGCAATTACATAAATGGCCTTCCAAAATTAATCAATTGAATGCACTATAATCTCAATCCAGACAGATCATCATGGAGTAAGCGTGTAAGTATCTCAGCCCAGTTTAGAACACAAAAAACAAGTCAGCAACTGAGAGAGCAAAGAGCTTGATCTGGTTTTAACCCATGCAGTCCTTTCCAATGCCTGGGGATGCTCAGTTGTGACAGCAAGCATGGCAACAGGAACAATGTTTGTCCTGTGACCCAAGTGTACAGTGCAGTTGCTGTATTGTGTTTGCATTTGCAATTCAGTAAATTGCTGTATCTCTTTTATAAACCAAAACTCCATGTAATGTCAGTTACCTTCAAAGAAATAAATTCAGTATTAAGACATTAAATCTTCCTCATGTGAAAAAAACTGAAAGAATCATAGAGTATTGAACTATGACACCCAGAGGTTATATTTGTGAAATAAACCTAGTATTATGAAATTTATACATTTAAAAAGCTATAACTGTATTATAGTCAGCATTAGTTATGTTGAGGGAAATGTAGAGAATACAGCTAAAAGTAGTGATAACATGAAGTTCAGGAAAATAAGCTGTGATGAAAGTGTAATTTCTTTATGCATTTCTATGATGCCAAGTTCTGATATCTGCATCACTTTTTCTTTAAATTCCCTTTTAATTTTGAAAATTCCCATTTCTTAAATGCTGAAAAGAATTTATATGTTCAAAATAAATGAAACACTTTTTTTCAGAATAATTCATTCTGCTTTGAAAACCTTTTCCTCTTTCTTCAATTCACTGAAAATTATGGGTTATTTTAGCTATCACTTTTGTATTTGTTTTTGTAACCAAAAATTAATTTTAAAATCAATTACATCCTTACCTTTGGTTGCTATATAATATATTCTCCCTTGGCTTTATGTCTATTTAAATGGAATTTAGTGAAATGGTGGGGCTGTTTTTTATTGTTTGAAGTTGCATAAGACATCATATCCTTTACTTGTTTTGCAGACAAGAACGGTGGAAAGGAGAAACTGCAGGGCTTGAACTCTTCTTCACATTTCCATTTTTGTGTAGTAAGCAAAGTTGGTATAAAATACTGAAAAAAATATTAAGGTAGGATAATATTAAGAACTTTGGAATAGTCCTATGATTTTCTAGACAAAGCATGCACTTACTTCTGAAAAATAATATATATACAATTTAAATGTATATATTTGGATCTACATGAACAATTTTGACAATAATTTTTGTTTTGTATCTATCCATAATATACTTTTTTTTTTTTTCACAAATAGAAATATTTAAAAGGAAAAGAGATGTGGAATTTTCCAAAGGTTGATTCATAATGAAAGCATAACTGAAGTACTAAGGTAGCACTGTCAAATTAGTCATACTTGCAGGTAATACACACCCCATACCCATTAACAAAACATTTAGCACTGCATATTTCTGGTGTGGGCCTAGAAAATTATGATTTGGTGTTCAGAAGACACATGAAACTAAATCCATATCTTTAAAGGAGGGCAGGCTCTAAGACAGGAAGTGTTGCTTGTAGATGAAATATGATTTTTCAAAAATCCCTAAAGGATGGTAAATCTCTTTTGTGAAGTCAAACTATGTACAAAGTCATTCCAAACATTTTATTCTCATATATCCTCGTATTTATAAGAGAAGAAACACAGTAGAACATAGAAATTGGATATATTTTTTAAATCTCTTCTACTTCCTGTCCAGAAATTTTAGCAATTTAGTATGTGCACAAGCACACAGGGTAATAATTTTCTATTCACTTTGGTCTTCTTTAAGATCCCATTCATTTTTAAAATATTGGTATTGCTAGATTTTTATGCCTTTTTTTTTTCCCCTGATTTTCTTTCCCCCTATTTAATTATATATTATTATCCCATTCCTCTTGGTGACATCTGTTAATTTCATTTGGCTGTGCAATGTGATTACCATTACCTAGTTTCTTAATGATTACATTGTGAATAATTAATACTTTTTTAATCAGTTTCGTTGCCAGGAAAACATTTATCTAAATGATACAGAAAACCTTTTCATGTAATCAGACTAACACATAACTGTTTCCTCTTTTCAAATGAATCTTAACTTTTAATTGTAAAAGTTACTTTTGCAAGACTCTATTGTTCCAGCAATTCTTTTATGAAGTCTTGTTGTGCTCAGAACTGTCAAATAAGAACACACAGTCTCTGCTTTAAGTAGTTTTTATGCATCAGGTAAAAAGAAGTTACTAAAATGGCGCAATTTGCAGACTCAAGCCTTTTTTTTGTGCAGAACTGCATTTAAAAGTGATTTCCCTTCTCAATCTGTATTTTCACTGCATTTCTTTTACAAGCTATTGAATAATCTTTTTAACCAGGACTATATTTATTCTATTGCTAATGCTCAAGTAACGAAGAATTCCTTTCCAAAAACTAAGATTTTAAGTAGTTACTTAATGCTATTGTCTCCTTCCTTCACCTCTAGTATTTATAAGTTAACCTTTAGGAAAGAGGAACAGTGCTCAACAGTCACGGGCAGTTGTTTTCTGAGAAGCAAATCCATATAAAAGATTGAGGTTGATTTCAAGAGGGCAGGCAGCAGTGATAAATCCCTATTTCTGAGAATCACTAGTCTGATTCAACTGCTTGGAGAGTTTTGATAGGAGTGCCTCAGTGGTCAGAATGGTAGAAATACAAATTCTGCTTATATTCGCTTGTTGGAATAAGGAGTACAGTTTAATCAGCTAAAATGCAATATCTTATTTTGTTTCTGGTCCATGAAAGCCCTGGAAATTTACAAAATTGCAGTGGCAATTTGGCAGGTTACTACTGCAGTGAGATGAATTGTCCATTAGGTAGACAAAAAAAATCACAACCTGATGCATTTTGTAATTGAAAAGCGGCACTGAGGAAACAATGTAAATTAGTAAACCTATAGTCACAGAATCTATTTTTAGAGTAGGCATTTAGTTTTCTATTCAGAATCCATCTCAGCATTACTGAGCAAGTATCTAAAATGCGCCAATCGTTAATGGGCATTCTGAAAGTATGATCTCTGACTTTTTTCAGCAAATCTACCCCAAAAAACCCCATACACTCCTGTCCTGGAGTCTTTAAAATCAGTTACATAATTTTTATTAATGTGATACCTGCAGACTGTTTCCATTGTTCCAATGGCAGCAAAAGTATTTTATTCCCTGGAGTTTCTGATTAAGAAAAAACAAAAGGGATTATGAAATACATTGGTACAATAACAACCATGTCTGAAATCCAAATTAAGATTCATTATTGTTTCAGGGAACACTGAGAAGAATTTCATAAAATGAAACAAACTAAGAAAAGAGAAAGTGCTTTTGAGGTCTGGCATTAAGAATGTTATGTATTCAATGAGTGGCATTTTTTTCAGTTGTTCTGGTGGTGGTACAAGAAAACTAATTGGGATAAAGACTGGAGTAAATGCACTGCCTGCAATTTGTCAAGTACTGAACTGTGACCACAGAACAATTGAACAAGGCTCTGCCTGTAGTTAACAGGAAAAGAATGGCATAGAATACAGGGAAGAGAAAGAAAAGATTTAAGTATCCAGAACCATGGAGTGTTAGAGCTATGATTACTCACCAACAGCCCAGACTATAATATCAGACAACTTTTCCTTTTCTGAAATTATTTAGTACTACAAATCTGGAATAAAATTAGGATAGTAACGAACCTTTTTCTTGCACAGATACAAAAGGAAATAATGAGCAGAATAAAGCTGCATTGTCAGTGTAACAGGGACTAGAATCTATTCCTGATGTCTTCCAGTGCCTTCTCTAAAACATTTGAAGTAGCAACACAGATGGATAGATGCAACACCTTTATTTGGTAATAAAGCTGGGTGATCTCCAAGTGGGGAACAATTTATTTGAAAAACAACAAAAAAAAGGCAACAAATTATTTTCTCTCCTTAAGTGGCACAATTTAAGCTGCTCATGCTTCCAGTCTTCCCTGAGATAATGTGACTTCTGGAACCAGCTTTCCTTTGATTCCTCCTATGTGGCACAATAAAGTGTTAATTCTTTCAAAAGGTGGAATGCTGAATGTTAAACTCCCAGCAAAAGCCCTAGGCCACTAAGAAAAGTTTCAGAAAAATTGCTTATCTCAGTTGTGCTTCCACGCCTTTAGAGGTTCGCCATTTCTAATTTACCATGGGAGTTGTGGGAAAATAATCCTTGCTGCTGGCAAAACTCATAGAAGTCATGTTTTGCCAGAGAAAATAAAGCCTTCTTGGGGAAGCAGGAAGGAATTGGAAAAAATTAACACAAAATGCCTAAAATTAGCATTAACACAAAATGCCTAAAAGATACAGTTTTTTGAGATGAAGGCACATGTTTGGTATTCTGCATGGAGCACATCTGTTATATTTTGCTATTTTCTTAATATTTTTGAGTGTGTACATGATGCTATGATACTTGGAGTAGTGTTTTATTTAAATATAAACATATACATATTGTAACTCTTTTAATAAGTGATGATTTTTTCCTTCTTCTCTGAAATAAGACTATGGTGTAATATATCTCATCCCAATTCAGTCAGTTAACCTTCATTATCTTTGAGTTTTGAGGTCAATTTTCATGTTTTTCTCATGCTGTGTAAAATAGATACAGAAACAGTCACTTTGCTGACTTCTTATTTTCTTCTTTATAGATCATTGTCACAGAGTGGTATTCTCCCTATATTTATAAAGGTTTGAGATGGAAAACAGAAATGTTCCTGCTTGAAAACTAAATATAACATATTATGCTCAAAATACATCTCTACCAGAACAGTACTTAGGCTTCAAAATATAAAACATCCCGATTAGAGAATTTGGGAATTTGAGATTTTAAGGCACATTAGGACTGTCTGCCTCCTCTAGGAGCTTCAGCCCAAGACTCCCTCCTCCCTGGTCATTGGAGCCAAACTCGGTACCTGGAGTTCCTGTCCAGGTTGAGAGATTCTTTTCCCTTTTGGAGGGAGACAGAAAGTGAAATGACACAGGAAAAATATTAAAGAGAAAAGGATTTATATAATAAAAAATAGCATAGGCTGGGAGTGTACTGACTGGCCCTTTTTATATGTAAATATCCCCTTTTATCCCATCTATTCTCTGTCTTCCCACACTTATCCCTCCTGATGTCACGGGATGCCCTCTTTTGCCCTTCTCTGACCCTTGTATTCCACAAACCCCTAATATTCCTGCTATTTTTTTTTTTCCCTGTGGAAGTTACAGTGTTCAAGGCAAACATCAAGGCTGTATCTGAGTAGTTCCTATATGTCCCATCCACTATCAGACCTCTGATCTTCATTATTGTCACTGATGTCACTTCTTTTAGATTTGTGTGAATGTATGATTAATTATACATTTCTTTGTTACATGTTTCCCTTATACTGAATAGTCCTTAATCAAGTAGCTTAAACAAGCGCACACTCTCAGTTTCCACATTCCCTTAAACTGAATTTGAGCTTGGTTTTTTTAAAGCAAAAAATGAACAAACGCTAAATTCTTGATCAAATATCTGTTCAAGTTTTCCATCTCCACAAGCATGTCACTCATTTAACAATTTCTGTGATTAAAGGAGTTTCCCTTTCTTTCCTTCTTTCTTTTGATTATTGAAAAACTTTTTCAGTAAGGATAATAAAATCAAAGCTTTTGGTTCTTTAGATTTTTCTTCTTTTACCTACTAAATTCAAATAGATGAGTGAATTAAAGTTAGTAGTTACAAAGCCCCTGATGTTGCCATTTGTCCATATACAACTTTCAGTCTACTCCCCAGTAAAATTAGAATGCTGTGAGCTACAGGGACATTTTTAAACCCTGACAAGTTGAATACAGCACTTGATGATACAAAACCTGAATAGCATATTGAATCAAGCATTTGATCTTAAAGTATTAATTTACAAAACAATGCTCACAGCGGCTTTCATGTGTAGACATGGATCAGACAAAATCTTTTTTCCTCTTTTTACAAAAAAATAATTTATTTGAATTATTGACAGCACTATTTTGTCCTTTCCAAGATCATGTGCTGCTTTGCTTGACTTCTACTCTATGTTCCCTCAGATTAACTAATTTTAATTATACCCTTCTATGCTTTTGTTGGAATATTTAATAATCTAATGTTAGTCTATGGCTATGCCATTATGACAGAGCAATCCACATTACCAGTTAGCTTGAGAAGCTGCCAAAGATTCTACTGTTAGTGATGAGATAGGCTGTGACACAATATTATGAAAAATGTGGCAAATTCTAGTACAATTTAAGATATTTATATTAGTCTTCTCCTCTTTCCTGAATTAATATATTTAATAAAAAAATCTTTCGGGCAATGGAATTTTATGGAATTATAATTCCTGGATCCTGTCTCATATATATATAATAAATATATTTTCTCATAATTTGAATTTAAGTAATTTTGGAGGGCAAAACACAAGAATCAAAATGGTAAAATATTTTCAATGGATATATGGAAAGTATTAATGTCTTGTGAAATTAGTTACTTAAAAAGGCAAAAGTGCTAAAGGAAGTCAGCTGATGGTGTCAATTTTTCAACCATTATTTCTTGATGACATAAAAATAATTCCTACTTTAATTTTTTAAATAATTGAAATATTAACATCATTAGTCACTATTTTTTTTTTGTTTTGTTTTGATTGTAAATAAAGTGCTTTTAGAATATAAAAAAAAATCCTTTAAGGAACAATTTTTCTATTAATTTCTATTAATTAATTGAAGAAGAAGGAGAAGCAGAGAGCAGAGACAGTCACACAGGCAGTATGATCACCACAGCAAGCAGCTGTGAGATTTGTTGAATCCTTAAAGTCTTGGGCTTTTTGGAAAAGATGGTGCTTGGGGAACCACTGAAGTGTAAGAATAAAGACATAGTTTTGCAGAGATGCCTTCAGCCAACCTGCAGAACAGCATGTTTGCATAAATATTGCTTAAATTTCATCTTTATGCCCAACAGATCTTTACTTTGGGCAAGACCTCCAGCAAGTTTAAACAGTTAAGCGAAACAATGAAATGGGCCAGCAGCAATAAAAGCAAAATTATAACAAAGACTTGTTTATCATGTCTGGATTCCAATCTAATTAATCAAATAAAAACTGTCCTCTTATCCCAGGCAAAAAAAGGCTCATGCTCCTTGCCTACACATGCGTTATGTAAATTAGAGCCGTATTTTGCATCTGTACTGAGCTTTGGATTTACTAAAACCTACCACATCTCTGCCAGTGAGAGGACGAGAGGCAAAGGGCAGAAATTGAAGTACAGCAGGTTCCCCTAAACATCCAGAAGGAGATTTCTACTGAAAGCTCTCCTGAAAAATCAGAGATCAGAAAAATTTCTCACCTTTGTGGAAAACAATGGAGAAACTCCACCTGCCTTAGTCAGATTACAAGTTTCATTCTGTCATGTTTTGAGATATTTCAGTTTCAGTGTTAGTAAAACTTTTAAGTCCCCTCCCCTCCTCTCCCCTCCCCTTCTTTTATCTTGCCTTTCTCATTTCTCTATTCTTCTTTCTCTTTTAATTTGCCTTGCCCTGCCTTGGCCCCAAAGCAACCAGTATATAATATAAATGTGAAAATAATTTTTTACTGCTAGGGTGACCAAGACCGGGAATGGGCCATCCAGAGAATTTGTGGAGTCTCTCTTCTTGGAGGTAATCAAAAGGCTTTTGAACAGTGTCCTGAGCAACCAGGTGTTGCTGGACCCGATTAAACAAACTGAACAAATGGACAGTGTTGACCAGTATAATAAATATAATTTTTAGTGACTTTTAGTGACTTCAAAAAAAGCATAGCACAGTATAGCCATATATAACATTCCCAAGGTGTTGTTTCTTTTCAAAGTCAGTCTGATATGTTTTCTTGTTTGAGACCTATGGGATGCATAGCAACATTACAAGAGTTTTATATTCTTTGACATGCTTCTGTATGCTGAAATTTTTGTTTAGTTTTAAATTATAAGCATTAAAATTTTTTGGTTTTATAGAAATAAATGGGGGGGGGGTAGGTTATGAAAAGTAAATTCAAAGTGTTCACCTGTCTTTCATAGATGCTAAAAGTGAGAGCTCCTTTTGAAAGGCCAATAAATTTTTTATAGTTTATTTCATATCCAGCTTCATTTCAATAATTAAGCAGTTTATTCTCTCTGGAGAGGCTTTAATAGACCACTAAAACATGTTTTTCTCTATTATCAAGTTTGTGCTTGTAATGAGAGAAAGTTCTGGTTTGTGTTATAAAGTTTGCTTACAAAAAAAAGGCTATTCATAGAATTTATTACTCATCCCTGATGTGAAATGCAGTTTCCAAGAATCCTAGTTGCAGTAGAATTTTTAAAAGCTGGTGCTTGATCTAGTTTGTGAAGCAGTAGAGTTGTATTTATCCAATTGTTCCTTCGTCTTAGAACATAGCATTATAGAAACAGGTCCAGTACTTGCCTCTATTAAAGAGTTAATCTGAGGTTACTTCCAATAGAAGATTTACTTAATACATTTCCATAAAGCCAAAATCAGAAGAAAACCTGAAAGCCAAAACCAAAGAAAATATACATACTTTTCTCCTTAACCTTCAGGTATTTTCCAATGGTCTGTTTTAGACAGAGGCAAGCAGTGGCACTTAAAGAGTAATTTCGATTTCATTTAGGAGTTTTTTGAGCAGGATTCTATGCTGTCCTCAGCACACACTTTGAATGGAACTTATTAAGAAGACAAATCCAAGTGTTTGCCTGGCACCCAGACAGCTAATGGATGTACAGTTCAAATAGAAGTTGTTTTGAAATACTTAATGTGTGTATCATATCCCCAGTACCAGCTGTTTCACTCTGCGAGCCCAGACCTATTTATTTGCATTACTTGCTACTGTGGACATATTCAGTGAATGCAGTTCAGTTTGGGCACACAGTAGCTGTACATGTGCAACACAGATGGCAAATGAATATGAACAAATTACTCCACATTGTTAAACATGTCAGACTTATTATGGATACCTACAACATGTTCAGCAGGGCTGTGCCTAATGGATACTTCTAAGGGTATTGAACAACTGTCCAAACAGACACAGCCTTCACTCCAGCTGGGATGGGTAGACTTTTAGTTAAGTAGTCAAAGCTTTTAGCTTTTAGAAAAAGACTTTCTTATAAGAAAAAAAATAAATACAGCTCTGTAAAAACTGTTGTAGAGGCTCAGTCCCAGTTGGCAACTAAGTGCCATGCAGTCAATTCCTAGCTTTCCCCTACAGTATGATGGAGGAGAGAATCAGAAGAGCAAAAGAGAAAAAAAACTCCTGGGTTGAGATAAAGATACTGTAATAGGTAAATCGAAAGCTAAAGCCATGGACATAAGCAAAAGAACTGCAAGGAATTAATTCATTATATCCCACTGGCAGGGAGGTATTCTGCCATCTCCGGGAATCAACGGCTCCATCACGTTTATTCATGACTAGGGAGGACAAATGCCTTTGCTCTAAACATCCCCATCTTCCTTCTTCTTCCCCCAGCTTTATAGACAGAGTGGGATGTCATATGGTATGGGATATCCCAGTGGTCAGTTGGGGTCAGCTGTCCTGGCTATGTCCCCTCTCAAATTCTTATGCACTCCCAGCCTCCTGGGTGCTGGGGTGGTGTGAGAGGCAGGAAAAGCCTTGATTTTGTGTGATCAGTTCTCAGCAGTAGCCAGAACATCCCTATGTAGTCAACACTGTTTTCAATATAAATCCAAAACTTAGCCCCAGAGCAGCTCTTATGAAGAGAATTAACTCTATCCCATCCCAGATCTAACACAACTATTCCTGGAAAATGATGATACAGCCTTAAAGAGAAGCCACAAAATAACTTACCTGTTTTCTGCATATAGTCTTTCCTGCACATGAGAATAGAAAATAAATCTTGTAATAATGTTAATGATATTACCTTTCTAGCAGCCTCTGAATATCCTAAATAATAGTTGCTAAATCTAACACTAATGTGATATTTAACTTGGCCTCTTATCAGTAGTGAGGTATCAATACACAAAACCCACAAATGTAGTCAGTTTTCATACAGGGTAATGAACTTTATTTCTGGAGACTTTTACAGGTAATTACATCAACTCATTCACTGCCTTTTATCAATAAATTCTGGGCTTATGTCTACTGAATGTGAATTTTTACAAAAAATAATGTAATGACATTTTTTAACCTTTTTAGCTAACATATCCTTCAATAGATTAAGTAGCTAAAACAAGATTTTTTTTAAAAGATATTAAAAGAAAAACTGTTATTATAGTCAAAGTAAATAATTGATTTAGGTGGAAGTATTTCAATTATTCTGGAACTCATAGGCATAAGAAATCACATAAAAATAGTCCACTGAGATTAAAAAGATGTTCTTAGCTCATGAAAAATGTAATTTATTTTAGTGAGACATTTTCCGTATATATCACAAAGAGAGTTTTTCTTCCTCTCTGTCTGTATTTTCTTTTCTGAGCGGATTTTTAACTGTGTCATGTCAGCTTTAACTGTCCAAGACTGAAAAAGCAGGAAATTTTGTACTATAAAATTGGTAATATATGTTACTAGTCTGAACTTAACCACAGTTTGGAAGTTCAGTTCACAGCATAATTACCTGTCATTCTCATTCTCACTTGCTATGGCTTTCTTAGGGAAATTTGGAACACAACCTCATGAGGACAAATGTTTTTCCTTAAATGAGATTATAATTTCCTACATGAAAGGAAGATATAAGAGTTTCAATTCTACAGACATGAAGTGTGGGTCTGAAGACCACCAGGTTATTGCTGACTTGTTTTTGGTTTGTCATTTTTTTGGTTGGTTTGCCCTCACCTCCCATAGTACAGATATAGTCAAATAAAAGGCACACAATGGGATTTAAATTTATTTCATGATGGATTTTCAGAGAGCTCATAAAAGGGTAATGAAAGGCTTATAAAAAACCAAAGAAATCAAGGTGTTCTCAGTTAAAGGGGGAGAGAGGGTAACAGAAAGGGAATGAGCCAACTTTATGAAGTCTGTATATAATTAACAGGTTCTCTCTAATTCCTACTCAACTCATACCATTAGAGAAAGAAACTTGCAAATACTTATGAAAGAGGACTTTTCAAGTAAATCCTGTTGCAAACTATAGAGAACAAGGGAAAAAAAAACTCCTTCAAACTAATGTATTTTTACTGAATCTTCCTCTATGAATTAGTCACTCACATTTCAATTGGGTTTTGGGGGATTCCAACAATCAAAGAGCTATAATTTGTATGAAAAGCACAAATAATAGATTTACTAGGCTCTCTTTTTCCTGTACTTTCCATGCACTTTATGACTAAGTCACCATCAATCTGAATCCTATCTTACACTTTACTGTTTAAAATCCTTTTAAAATACACTGTCTTTTTGTTCATAGCCCTGTAAATTGATGGCCCATTTCATATAACTTTGTTTTTCTGTGAATAATTAAATACATTGAAAGTCATAGAATAAAAACATAAAATCACTAATTTGGTAAACACCTCTAAGATCACCAAAGCCAGTCTGTGACCAAATGCCACTGTATCCACTAAAGCATAACTAGGAAAAACTAATATAAACTAGTTAAAATATAAATATAAACAACAGTGATAAGAAAAGAAAATGGTATTCTACTCTATAAATAAAATTTCCAAGACTTGTAACTAGAAATTGTTTAGAAATAACTTAAAAGTTAAATACTTCTGAAAGTATTTCATATTTACTATGTGAAATGGAAGTGAGTTTTTAAAGTTATTTTCTTTTATTTATCATTTTATCTAGCTTGACAAAATGGAAGTTAACAGTTAATTTAAAGCCATTATAAAATTATGCTATAGGATATATGGCTATTTGTAGACAGAATGAGGTCTGTCCAGCAATACCATAAAGGCAAAATAGAACAGAAGAACTTGTACATTTTACCTGTTTATTACAATGGTTACTTTCAATCCCAATAAAATCCATCTCATCAACTTTCTCCATTAAAAGTTTCCAAAAAACAAAATCAAACAAAAAATCAAAAACCAAATGAAAACCAAACAGACAAAGCAACAATAACAACAATAACAAAACACAACCCAAAAGCCCCAAAGCTCTTTGTGGCTAAAGCTGAGAAGGCAGGGTTTCTAACATTTTGGTTGTAATGGTCTGTGGCTGCTAACATCTTCTGATTAATAAACGTAGCAGAGGAGTCTCAGACAGCCTCAGCTTCTAGAAATTATTTGATTAAAGCAAACACTTTGGAGTTCTCACAAAGGTTAGCAGTTTATGGGGTAGGATTTTATTTTTTCAGAATGTTTTTTTTTTTTTCTGAAAGGAGGAAATTTATAATATCCTTATCTCCTATAAATATTTTGGGATTGTATAATCCTTTCTATATTTTTCATGTGTAAAATGCATAAAATCATCATTTTTAAGCAAATGCCAATAAATCATACACAAATGTCACTTTTCAGTAACAATGACTTTTGATTCCACCAAGTCAAAAATACTTTATCTATGACTCTCTTAACATTTTATTTTCACTAAAACTTTGGGTGTTTTTTTGGCTCTTTTTTATTCTCATACATCTTCATTTTTTAAAGAAAACAATTCAGTTTGGTCTACTTTACCATCATGTTGCTATGTTTTTTATAACAATTTACATAAATTACATTTCTATGATGCTATTCCTCCCAATGGGCAGGTTGTAATTATTCCGTCAGCATTTTTTAAAATGATGTTTAAGTAAAAGCCTTAGTTACTCTGGGAGTGTTTGACCCTGTATTTAAGCTTGATTTAAAAATGGTAGAGGAATGGAGAATTAATTATGGATTGCAGAGTGAATACACTGGTAAGACAACCTTACCTTGCATTGAGCTACAGTGCTTTTTCTATGATTCAGTCTGACCTGGTATCTAACTAGGACTTGAAATGAATCTGAGAGGTCAACAGCAAACACAGGGCCTCCCAAAAATGCTATGAGACTGACAATAAATACAAAACAGGTACATTACAGCAAAAACTGCAAGGATCTTTAGCAAATTCAAGTTAATAAGAAATAATACATTATTATTCCTGCACGCCAGTTATGCGCATTCTCAGAAACTATGCTTATCATTGTTCCATGTCTTTGAATCCAAGAATCAGACGTCCCACAAGTGGAAAAATCTTATGAAGATGAAATCTCCATGTGAACATGAGCTATTGCTTGTCCTTGAAAGCAGCTGAAGACTAAAAACCCTTTCCAGTTCCTCATAACATCAAGACCCTATATTGTGAAGTACTTTCAGGATATAAAAAGATAATCTGAAAGGTAACTATCCTGAGTCTTCTAGTTTGTGTGAGGAGTGCATTTGTATCTGCTATTTTTAACAGCAACTGCTATTTTCAATTTAAATGAGCAATCTAAAACTGCTAAATTAATTTGGTAGTAAATTGATTGTTTAATAGCTATTTTCATATTGTCAGAGAACTGTCATTAGTCAGTAATGAATTTCTGCCTGAAAACTCTGGATAAAAAGCAAAAACAGTATGTGTGAGCTGACATCTTAAGTACCTAACATTAATTGTTTAAAAATAAAACCATAATCAGCAGCTCAAAAAAGCAAAATAATAGTCCCCTTTAATAGCATATGGGCATTTTGAACAGTGGATGTTTTACTGCATCTGTAGTTATACAACAAATGCCATTTTTAATTCACTCTAAAATTAAGCAAGGTTTGTTCTGGTCTTCTCGGAACTGGTGAATAACATATTTGTATATACATGTTGGGAAAGAAAGGTATTAAGCATGCTGTCTATATTAAAGTATACTGCCTATGTTGGATTTTAGCACATATCTTTTAGCCATCCAAATTTTTAATTATGGTCGAGTTACAAAGCAATGGGAATTACGAAGCAAAGCAATGGCATATGTTTAATATTAAAAAAAAGTCCTCAAATAATAGATCATGACCAGTAAATGTCACATGCTGGGGTAGCAGTATTCCTTTGGCTACCTAAACTTCTATAGATATGTCTACCAGGAGATAGTTACTGTCTGCACTTAGTAAATAGAAAATGTAAGTACTTTTAATATGAAAATCTGTTGAACTTCCTATTTAAAATAGATCACACTCACTGTTGCCTTGAAACTACTATTTCTCTTCATTTTATAAAACACAGATCGCTTTACTTTACAAGTTAAAATATCTTTTTAGGCAAGAGATTGCTTCAATTACAAGTAGACTGTGTTTTATATCCAAAAACATTGTTCATCATGTTGTTTATTATAGTTTTGAGAAATTCCATGGTGGTATGCTGTTGCTTAATTTATCAGAACCTGACTATAGTGAAGGAAACAGAAGTAAGACTAAGATTTGTTTCAGTACAGTTATGGGGTTTTATGTTTTGTTTTTTTCTTTTTTTTTTTTTTCAGTTTTTCTAACTTAAGCTCTTAACTTTCTGTAGGAAAGACAGTTAATTCCATTCCAAAGTAGTTAAGATAAAAAGAATTAAATAAACTACATGAATGATTCTTCTCCTTTAATAGAGGAAGACTAAGAAAATAGGTGATAACTACATACTTGCATTTCAAAGCAGCTAAAATTAGATAAGTTGAATCTGCTCTGGCAGGGGCTAAATCCATAGAATTGAGTCAGTGCCATTCCATGTATGAAGATGAAAGTTTGGAAAGTACTGGAATGGTCTCTCAGATCTTTGTATTTTGTGGTACTTAAGTGAATCCTTTTGTCATGAAAAAAATATCATATGTATATAAGTGTGTATTATGCATATATACACATCTATACAAATAAATATGTTATCTCTCTCTATATATACACTTATAATATATATGTGTAACTATGATACATACACACAGACACAGACACACATATACATATATATACATAAAATTCCTAAGAAGTAGAGATACCTTCTCAACCAATGTCTGGACTTCTATTGAACTCTTTTCTGATTTGGGTAGTTTTCTCTGAATTTATCAAGCAAGATAATTCATGAATGATGTTCTTCAAATAATTAATGTTAGCTCCAGATGCTGGCAGAATATGTATGATATTTTCTGCCTCAGCTGTATGGAAAACTAGGACTCATTTTTTGAATTTCACTAGAATATTTTCAACATGGGAGCCCAGAGAATAGGAAATGTTCTTGTATAATGGAGGATAGGCTTCATTGAAGCACAAAGTAGCTTTTCTCCTTAGGATAGCTTTCCCTGGAGACATTGCCCTAGTATGTCTAGAGTCTCCTTAAACACTCTCCTTAACTCTAACAAAAGAAGAAGAAATATAATTTGTAAAACTCTAATACAGCACTGATATGTTTAATGAACTGGTTTGTTTAATGAGATGGGATAGTTCAAGATTGTTAGTTTCAATTTTTATATGAAATAAAATTGACATAGACATACTCTTTATCTCATTTATTAGTCTCTACTTTTTTATTGTAAGAACTTTAATATTTGACTGGCTAGGAAAATTCTGCAAAACCTCAGCAATTTGGTAGCGGTAATAAAGGACTTTTGCCTGATCTCTTTTGATTAGTGATGTATAGAATTAACTTTCCTTATTCTTAAATATAGTTGCAAAACAAAAATGTTTTGGTTTTCATATGAAAACTAGACATATATAAAATCAATCAGTTACATCAATGAGATTTTCATGTCATTTGGGTATTTTTTCAAGGCTTTGCTCCTGGACTGGAGCACACAAGAGGCCCTAAAGCAGCCAAAGGACTATACTAGATTCTGGAACATTATCTTCTCTGTAAGTTGAGTCTCAAGACCCTATTTGTCCATGTGGAAGAAAGGCCTTCAGTCAGTCCTTCAGCCTGAAATATGTGTGGTACTGTGATTTTCACATTTCAGACAAGCTCATTTAAACAAAGAAAAGCAAAACTTTTGCCTTACCGTGCCTTGTAATTGTTTGCTACTCGACAATTTCAAATATAACTACCAAACAGCAATTAGAAAAATAATTTTGTGTTATTAGAAAGTGCTCTTGACAGAATTAGAATCTCTATGTGTCTTGAAGAAATGGATAACTATGTTTTTGAAAGGAATTTTACTGTAAATTTTGGCCTTTAGCTGTCCTGTTGACAGTTTTATAGAATGAGACATTTCTTTCTCAAAGATATTTTTCCCCTCAAATAAAGGATAAAAGATGTAATCTATCCCGAAATAATGTTCTCAAATTCCAGATGCATTGCTCCTGGTTCTACATAAGCTACAGACAAACCACATACTCAAATACTTGTCAAACATCTGTATCGCAATTGCATGAAAGAAGTACTTGAAAATTTTGATCACTGAAGTGATAAAAAGCAGTGTAACCAATAGTCCCTAAAATGCCAGAAATTTCAACATCTTAAATAACATAATAATCACAGTATCTGATATAACTACGAGTGAACTATTTGTAGTCTAAAAGTCATGATCCATAGGATCTGTTAACTCTTCTAGCTCTTTCAGTTGCTGAATGGGGAATTAAAGTTTCAGAAGTGCCATTTGCACAAAAGAAACCAAGTGAAAAAACTCTATACCTGCACAACAAAGCACAGCACAGCATATTTTCTGTTTCTGCAGCAACTTATTCATAGCCTTAAGCATCTTCTAAGTGTCAAAACATAGCTTAAATTTTAATATCTAACAAAATAATATTTCAGTGATCTCATTGAATCATGAAAGTGTTACAAATCTTTTATAAAACGTAATAAATCTCCCCCCTCACATTTCTCAGTCATTTCAAACCTTTTAATTTAAGGAGGTTAGGCATGCCAGGTAATGGATTATTTCTATCTTCTGTTTGTTAAGTAAAGATTCAAATCCCAGACACATTGATATTTAATGGTGAGAGAACTATGGAATGAACTTCCCTGACAATTAGGCATTTACTGTTCCCCTCCAAGTGTTGTTCATCTAATCTGTTTGTGAAAACACATAATAGTAAGCACTTCATAAATAGTTGCAACACTCTCTTTATTCTCAGTAATGCAAAATTGAAGCCATGTGACTTGTATGAGACATCACTTAACCATCTCCTAAAAGACACCTGGAAGCCTACAGTTAAGAGACTTAGGAACTCTGATAACATGAAAAAATCTTGACACTTCTTCCCTGCTTGCCCCTTCTTCCACTGCTTGCCTCCAAAAAAAGGCTGGTGTTGTGACACATATTGAAATTTAGCATATCCAAAATTGGAATAAAAAAGTCTGGGCAATAGAAATCAATTTCCTTGTGTATACTGTAGAAAATATAGGATGCATTTTCTTATCTCACTATGAGATGTTCAGAAAAGAGCAAAACAACCTCTACCCAGGATAATACTCCACTAAAAATATGGCCAGCAATACATGTACTGCTCTCAGAGAGATAAAACATATTTTTTCTGCAGATCACTTTTTAAATTGGAATTGAATTGGAATGATGTATTCTGATTTCTACATTTTATGTTTCCAGAAAGACACCAGCAAGACATTACATAAGGCACATTCACCATTCACACATTTTAGGCACCTTAGGTAAGGGCATATGCCAGTCACCACCTTGTACTCTCTCTCCATTCCTCAGGGAATTCCCCCCTGCCTTACTCATGTTAATCCTTTTGAGTTCTTTTTACTTCATCTAGTGAATTATCTTCTTGAATTTTGTAAAATGTGTCTCCTCTGATGCTGCATTAGTCACCATCCTTTTTATTTTTTCCTTTTTAAAAGATTTCCCTGTAAGGAAGAATTTTCAAAAAGCCCATCTGTTTATCAGTTTTGGTGGTAGCTGTCACAACCATGGGACTATGTATGTAGGCCTAGGGGATGATTGCGTGACCTATCCTCCAGAGCACAAGACTGATCTTATCTTGACTTTCTATTTTTTAAACTTTATCTATATTTTCAGCATAGATGTTGTGTGGAATTCCTAATCTTCATGGGCTTTTTAATCCTCCAGCATTGTGGATACTATTCACTCTAAAAAATAGTTAATCTTGTTTATAGACTGTGTCCTTATCTTTCCCTCCTTTCTCATCTCCTATTTTTCATTGAGTCAATTTTAAAGTATTCCCATGTTTCCACTGAAGAACTTTGCTGGTTTTTCATTAGGAGAGAATTAATTTTCTTCATAGTAGCAGTTGTAGGGCTATGTTTTGGACTTTTGCTGTGTTGATAATATAGATATGTTTTTTGTCATTGCTGAGCAGCGCTCACATGGAGCCAAGGTCTCTCCTGCTCCTTGTCCCAACCCACCAGCAAGGAGGCTGAAGCTGGAAGGGGACACAGCTGGGACAGCTGATCCCAACTGACCAAAGGGTTACTCCATACCACACGACACCGTGCTCTGCATAGAAATCTGCATGAAGAAGGAATGATGGAATTTGTCTTCCCAAATAACCATTACATGTGATGGAGCGCTGCTCTCCTGGAGATGGCTGAACACCTGTCTGCCCATGGGAAGCAGTGAATTAATTCCTTATTTCACTTTGCTTGAGTGCACAGCTTCTGATTTACTTGTTAATCTCAACCAATGGGTTTTCTCCCTTTTGTTCATCCCATTCTCACCCCCGTTCTAGTGTGCGGGGAGGGAGTGATGGTGTTTTGTTGTCAGTGGAAGTTAAACTGTAAAATGATTTAACATATTTGCAACAATGATAAAATATTAAATAATAAAGATCTTTTTTCTTATTCAACAATAAAATGTAAAAAAATTCTTTACCTTCACAGGCAGAAGGGTTAAAGCTGGAGTATATCACCACTCGTGTCTATGTCAGAGATACTGCTATAGTGATTTTCAGAGGTTTTAATGCCTGTCTGAAATCAAAAAAATCTTTCTCTAATTCCCAAATGAAGAAAGAAATAGTAAAATTCCCACAGTGACTTGAAAAAAGTAAAATGAAGCCATTCATAACCTAAAATGCTGTTCATACCTGGGAAATTAGTGATTTTCAGTTTTCAGTGGTTCTTACATAATTTAAGAACTTTTCCAAAAAATTAGTCACTTAGTAAGGAAACTTCCTCTTGTTGAGAAAGAAAACAAAAAGTATTTCTTTCTAATGAATGCTTTTTTATCAGTATATATATCAGTAAAGATGCATATATATATCAGTAAAGACTGAATTAACATAATATTTGTAGAGAAAGGTTTGAGATACTAAGAATTATATGAGACTAAAGCATTAATTTTGTGTTATGCAGTAAACAGATTTTCATTATAACAGCTCAAATCCCTTCTAGCACTCTGTTTGGTGTGCATTGTCAAATTTATCAACCATGTTGAAAGCAAAGGAAGAGTTCTTTGTGTGGATCATCCTTCTACTAAACCTTTAAGCTGTCTGTTATAGATTTCTCTGTAAGACTTCATAACTTCAAGGTTAAAAGAAGGTTTTCATTTTAAAAAACTGTATTTTTTCAAGTAAAATAAGTTAATTGAAAAAGTGAAAAGCACTATTTTAATCCTAAACCATATGTATATGTTTTATTTTGAGACAGGAAGTCTCAAAAATAAAGAAAATGAGAAAAATCTAAAGCCTTTGAATTTCTTTTATATTATCAACCTTTCTCATCAGACCAAAATTTCGAACATTTCTTCTCATGGGTATAATTCATAAACATATTGTTTCTGAAGAATTTAATCGGTTGTCTGAAATATTAATCAGACATTGATAGCGTGATAGAGCTACAGAGATGATTAATAGACATAGATAACCCCAAAACAAGGAAAGAATGAGAGATCTGAAACTTTTTAGCTGGGAAAAGAGGACAATGGGAAATATCATCAATTTATCTAATCACCTAAAAGAAGGTGCAAAGAACAATAGAGCCAGGCTGTTTTCAGGGGTGCCCAGGGATTAAAGACAACAGAGAAAATGAACACAAGCAGTTTCCTCCAAACATCAAGGTACAATACTGTAAGGGTGGCCAAACACTGGGAGAGGCTGCCCTGAGATGATGTGGAGTGTCCCTCCTTGGAGATACTCAAAAGTCTTCTGAACATGGTCTAAGGCATCAAGCTGCAGGGTGTTTCAATTTGAGCAGTAGGAGTTGGAGTTGATGTGCTACAAAGTTCTCTTACAGTTTAAATCACTCTGTGGATAGATAATACTGTGATTCCAGTACTGTGTGATTCTGTGATGCTATGAACTGAAGCAGGCTCTGTTCATAAATAGGAAGTATTTCTGGAGTCAGATGAGTTTTAAACTTAACCTGGTCTAAACCAAATATAACATATTTGTATTTTTATTAGTTCCAGAAATGGAATGAGGAGATGAGGCTATGTGATGGTTATATACAAGAACAAAATATGTGCACACTATTCCCCACAAGAGTTTACTTAGCCCTGAAAGAAACATTCAAGTACAATTAAAGATACGCTCAAATAGGGATTAATATGATCCAGCAAGTTTCTTAGATGCCTGTCTAACTGGGAGGCATGCACGTAGACCTCCCTATGGAGAAAAAAATTCTCACAATTGAGAAAAAGTCGGTAGGATTGGAAGGAATTGGCTCTCATAACAGCAAAAGATGTAGCACTGCCAGGTGCTACTGAGATCAGAATAAACACCCCATATTTCTTTTTCCTTTTTTTTAAGATTATGTCATTCATTGTAGCAGCAGTAAAATTGGCCCATTTTTACTTTGACTACTTGATTAAAACTTTAGTGAAACATGATTATCATCTTCATAAATTTCAGAGATATTGCTTATGCCATAAAACTAAACACAGCCTCAATCTCATCCTCCCCTGCCCTCTCAGTCTCTTATGCAACATCTTTTGCTATAAGAAAGTTAATTTTAATGCCTTCTCTGCTGGAGCCATCTCCCTGCTGCTATGCTATAGCTTTAATTTAACATCCTCTTTAAATCAGTGGAGTGCTGGGGACTATGAGGGAAATCTGGTAGCACAAATTGTGTTCATCCTGTTCAAGAGATCGGTTCTTTCATCTGAGTTAACCAGGCTTAATTCAACACCTCTCTGATATAGTCCCCTGCTGTCTGAGTGTGTATAGTGTGCTGGGGGAGGCTTTTTAACTTTACATGGCTGATATTTCAAAATAGGCTTTTTCACCCTCTAGTATCAAAATGCATCAGCAGTGTCTGACCATTAAAATATAAATGATGAAAAGTGACAGTATTTAAAACATCTGTAGTTCAATCCTGATGTGACCCAAATGATGCTTGTGACCTACACTGATCTCAGATGTGTGCTGGTTTTCAAGAGATTCTCAATACTTTTTCCAACACCACAGTATGAAGCCTTTCAAAGACAGATGTAAATTTATCCTTTATTTAAACCAGCAACTCAAAGGTGCAGAACAGTATTCTTTCTCTCTCTCTTTTTTTTCTTTTTTTATTTTTTGTTTGTTTTTTTGTTTGTTTTTTTTTTTTTTTTGTCTGAGATACATTAAAGCAGAAAAACACATTTGGGAAACCAAATTTCTATTTACAAAATAAAAAGAAGAAGACGATACAACTTATGCTCCAGTAAATTTTTTAAAATAATTTAGGGGCTATTGGAAGACCAGTCTCTGAATGGAATGTTTTAAACAGAGAGAAGAGTGAATAAATATGTGCCTGGGGAAATACAGAGGAATATTTTGATATGAACCTAGGTTGTAAAATAAACATAATTCATCTATAGTACTTCAAGGAACTAGCTTGCTTTCTGAAATGCTAGATTTAGTTATTACCTGTCATATTAATTCAAGAAAAACATCCCCAAAATATCATATTTTTAATAGATGATATTGAGTTCCTAAAGAAAAATAGGCAGTCAAGGGTAGAAAAGAACTCAGTTGCACCATCTTTTACTGTTACTGTGCTAACTAAACAAGTGCATCATGCAAAAAGTCTGTCAGCAGACCCAAAAAAACACTTTTATTATCAGTGTTTAGTTTATCTCTAATTTCAGAACAATCTCTAACTCGATCAGTTTTCCTGTTATTTATTAATTTATTAATATATTTATTTTGCTATTCATGACGACAGAAATTAACAAATACCAAGGAAAATCCTAGCTATTTTTCAAGACTAGTGACATTATTTTCCCCCCCATGGTTTTACAACTGTTACAAGCAATACACTATGCTTAAAAATAAAGATTTTCATTACTATTACTATTTCAAATCTCACTGGCTTTTTAAACTACTATCCTGAGAGGAGATAACACTTCAGATAATGGGTAAAAAGTTGTTTTATTCTTGCAATAAAAAGGTCTACATTGCTTCTGTGGTAGTTATAAATTTAATTGATGTCTAAATAAGTATTTGTTCGAAGGCTTTTTAACTTAAGCTTCTTGAATAACTTTTTGCAGGGTCTTTCTCCAGACATCTGAAGGAGAAATTCAACTGGCAACTGCTCAGCTGTAGTAATTTGTGACCAGGGAATGATCTAGCACAAAGGGCAAGAAGGCCCAACTGCAGAAGGAGCAAACTGAAGACAGGAATTCCAGAGACAGAAAGATGGTGTATAAGGGAGTATTTCCTTGGTGACAGATTTTGGCTGGGGATGGACCCAAAGCCAGGCTAAGGTGTCTCTTTGATGCTCATAAGACTTGTGCTGGTGGAAGTGTATACAGAGATTCAGCTTATGGCACATCTTCGTAGGCTCCTTGAAGAACCACTTACAGACTATTAAGTGCATTGCTTATTAATGATTTAAAAAGAGAAAATTTAGTATAAGTGTGTTTAATTACCCTCAAGGATTACCGTAAAAATTCCCCAACAGTTCCAACTGTCTTCATATTTTGATGAGATAAACAAAATAACAGGTTTTTGAAAATGCTTTTCTAAGGTTTTTGGCTTAGATGCATAAATATATGCCTGAAATTTTAAATTATTTTTTTAAACATCCTTCCTAGGGTGATAGAGAGATAGACAAAATGCAACTCTTGCATTGCATTAGCTGTTTGACTACTCCCAAACACATTGGTTTTAATAATTTGCTTCTCCTGAGAAATTAAAAATCTCTGGATTGGGTGCCTGTTTAGCACACTAGGTATAGACCCAAATTCTCTCATACAAGAGGCTGGAAATATTGATGTCTCAAGACATTTTGGAGTGTGTGTGTGGGGTGAAAGGGTCCAGTTGGACCTTGCTCTGGTAAGGAAGTGCCCGGCCCTGCCTTACAACCCACATCCCTAGAGCCCGAATCCCAGCCTGGGAGTGGCTGCCAATTCCTGTCACGTCAGAGACAATGTTCCACACCTGCCCCTGGAGCCCCTAAGAGCTGGTCCTGAGAGGTCAAATGACCAGAAGTCCCACCTGGGGGAAGGGCCCAGGAAGGCCGAGGGGTATTTAAAACTGCAAACAGGGTATGTGTCTTGACTCTACCTTCTCTTGTAATTTCCTATCAGCTGTACACTGTTGGTTTCCAGGAGTTAGTAGCCATATGTGTAGTTTTCTATACTTTTTGTGTCTCTCTTTGTTTTCATAATTTCTTTTTCTCAGAATTTTTGAATGACTTAAAGATGAATGGATTTAGAGTTTTCTAAGTTGAATGGGTCAAATTAATGCTTTGAGAAATGCTTTGTGTTGGTTCAGTGTTGCGATAATCCTTTTGCCAAAATTCTCAGTTTTTCTGAAGTTGTCAGTAAAGTTTTTCTTGTTTTTTTGACCTCTTGAGAATATCTTGGTATTTCTCCCATGCATCTAACTTGAAAAACTGCAAACCCTTTTAAAAAGTCTTATTGAGTGAGTTTTTTGGAGCCTTACACCTCACCTTGATACAAGGATGCATTTATAATTGTTTTGAGGAACAATATTGAAGACAGAGGACCTGCAGCCCATGAGGAAGGAGCTGATTCATATGTATTCATTGAATGGTCAGTGGTATAGAATTATTATTCTTAAGGAGTGTTTCACTGGCAGAATACATTCTATTTTTTCATGTTCAATACACTCTCAGTATAATCTGAAAGAAAAGCTGACATGAATTATCAAGACAATTTATTGCACAAATGAGCCAGCAAGAGCAAACCACTGCCCCTGGCAGAATGAGTTACTGTCTCTTTGACAAGGCAGACAGTTCCTTTTGAATTCAGCCTAATAGTAGTTGTGAAGACATTTTCCAATAAGCTTCAATCTCCTTCCTGTCTCTGCTTCTCCCTGCCCTCTATTTCCTCTCTCTTGCCTCTTTCCTAATTCCCTTTTTCTTCTCTTTTCTTTCTCCTTAGCCTCAAATCTGTCCAAAATTAGGTTTCACTTAATGAAACAGGAGCTTAAGATGCCTAAGTCACCAGTCAATGAATCTTCTCACCCATTTCAATTTGGTTTTTTTTCCTATACCAGGAAAGAATATAAACTTGTCACAGGACTGTGAAAATCACTTGTTCAGTTAAGAGAAAGAAAAACTCTTAAAAGTGAACGTTCCATTTAAACTCTTATTTTCTGGATACTTAACTTTTTTTGTTAATATCTATTTTAAATAACTTCATTTTTTATTGGTTGTCATTAAAAAAGAAAAAGAAAAAAAAAGCAGGGGTAAGAGTGGAAGGTGAATCGTATTGGGTAATTTAAGGAAACCAAAATTAAGAGTACAAAACTGTGTCAACAAAATTTCAAACAAATAATGTCCAACTGGAAACTTGTATTTAAACATCTCCAAGGAGTATGTGCATGTTAAAAAACCAATAATTTGTACAGCAACCGCGCTCACCTAGTTAAGTAGATTTTTTATGTGTTCTAAAATATGTTTTAAACTATAAAAATAAAGCAGTTACCAGCAAACACATATGTATACATTTACATAGTGACATACGGGTTTCAAGAAATCTGATGTCGTACAATGGCACTTGCATGTAATTCACTTTAAAAAAAAATTAGCTAATGTATGTTTATGGGATGAGACAACTATATACATCATCCTAAAAATTGTGCTCATGTAAAGAAATTATACCTGGACCTGAAATACTCCTTTCTAATCCATGTTTCCTGATTGAGGTAACTTTGTTTTTTGTTTTTTTTTTTTTTTGTTTTTTTTTTTTGTTTGTTTTTTTTTTCCCTGGGTGTAGACAGATGATTTTATCAGATGCTTAATTCTGTTCAGGCATTTTGTGGGGAACCTAGAGAGCATATTCACACAGATTATAGGCATAGAAACATGTTAGGAGTCTATATTTCTTAAAATTTCTAACCCCTTAAAGTTTTCTAACCCTAGTTAGAGCTTCTACAGCCTACAGGTAACTGAATGCTAGAGTAATCAGATACCCAAAATATGTTTTACACTTATCTACTTCCTTTTTAAACTGTCTTCTTGTAAGTCAGAATAATGAGTATTTTTTCTCCATTACCAAATGCTTAGGTATGGGAGGTTGTTTCTTGGGAAAGACCTCCAAATATGAAGGTTTTACAGGTCAATATTTAATTCTGTTTGATTCTAAAGGCAAGTTCAAATGAGAAATTGTACAATGGAAATTAACTCTGACATAGAAGGAGCAGTCAGGAGTAGATGTAAAATGATTGTTATAAATCTGACAACAGGAAAAATAACAGGTAGGATGCATGTGCAAGTACACAAAATCACATATACATGCTATACATTTCACTCAGCTACCTAATTTGTAGTTATTCCATGCCTTCTGTTCTCAAATATCTTGGCTGAATAAAAGCAAAAATCTGAACACAAAACTGGAGCAACCTTACTCAGACTTTAAATCAAGAACTGGGTTTCTAGGGAATTGTGTAGAACCTGTCCAACCTCTAATTTGTATTTCTTTCTTTGGCTTCTCTTTTACAGACAGAAATCCATTAGGGGCTTTACTACATGCAGAAGAGGCTGTATTTTAAAAAGGCATAGTTCACCTATGATGCTGATACTTTGAATTTTAGTTCTGTAAGAACTCTCAGGTGGCTACACTCTGGTCCCAGTGATTCACATTATTTGAATTTTTCATACTATTCATCAGTTTTGTCTTGCTGAACCTCAGCTTCCTTTGCTGTTGTGCTCTTATTGTACACTGTGAAAAGTATCTGTAAAAGGAACTTGGAACTAAACTGAACAGAAGGATGTAGCTAGGTGCCAAGTGCCTGGGGACAGAGAGCCATTGGTTGCCTGAAACTTCTACAGCTTATTTAAGTGTCTAGACTTCTTGTACTGCGACTAATGGCAGACTGACAGGGAATTGTCTGGTACTTACTCACAAGAAGGTGTTGATGGCCAGTCTGTACACAGCTGGTGTATCTGAGCTGGGTGTAGAAGTTGGAACACTGTGTCCATTGCTGTGGGCAAAAGGTCCATATACGGGTGTATATATATATAAATATATATATACACATATGTGTATACAGAACCAAAAACTGTCAGTGCTTTCGATGTTTCAAAGGCTAAACAGTCAGAATGATCTTACTAAGAAAAACTTCCCTGAAAGTTAGAGAGTATGTAGTATTTAGGATATAGCATTTATCCTTTATCTCTTCTTATTATATTCATCTTTCAGTATTCCTTTATGTCCTCAGTTTGACAGCACCATCTTCCTCAAGAAGAATGTGTCTGCAGCAAGTACAGCAAGCTTCTATCACCCCGTGGCTCCCACAGCAGGGCAGATGATGACAGTGGTGGGAATTTCTTGTCTTCTCTGCTGGGACCCCACTTGAAACTCAGTGAGTGTGTTTGCCTGCTGCCCTGGAGGCTCCTTCTGTTGGCCCCAGCCTGGATGGCAGCCCAAATCACTATCAGATCTCACTGGGAAGTGACAGTCATGTGAGTGTGGAGAAGGTCTCTAGTTCATAGCAGGAGATACAGTGAAAGGTAATTCCAGTTTTGTTCATTTTTTCCTCCTACATCAATCTGGGTTAATAAATAATTAAACTCATGTTTGAAGCTGCATTACTCTTTCAAGTCCTTCATATATTCCCTAAACCTTGTATCTATAGGACATAGATAACTTCAACATGATGAATGTTTTACAACCTGTGTCAAAGGTACTCAAAACACATGCATGTCTAACATACAGAAGTTCCCAGAAGGTTTAGAAGGAACAGCTCTTAATTTCTGAATATGTCTGGAATTTGTGTGCCTTGAGAGATGTACAGAATCTGCTCAAACTTGAGGAGTTTTTCTTTTTCTAGGTGAACACAATCCAATGAGAAAGAAACGGGGAAAGATAGGGAAGTCAAAGTTTATTCTGACACAGAGTGCTTTTTTTGGTGCGTATTTTCTGAAACTGGATATTTTTAGAGATTTAGACAAAAGGTAATAGATGAAGGTGTTTGATTTGAAGCTAAAATCCAGAAATACACTTGAATACTGTTTCCAGTAAACAAGTTTCTTGTTTGTATGAGGTCTTAAAAATCAAAATTAAGGTATTACCTCCAGCCAGTTCTTATATTTTATCTAATATAAATGTCTCTAGAACTCTATTTAGAGTTATCCTTATGTTGAAAGCAATTATTTCAGTAACCTCTCTAACTTAAATAAAGCATTTCTACTTCAATTTTCAGAGTGTTTTTATAGTTAGATGGTTTTGGTATAATTTAATTTGCTTTTTCATTTCAGATTTGTGCTGAACATAGGTAGTAGTTTGATTTACTTACACTCTTCACTGAAAACACTTCATTTGTCTCATTAAAATAACATTTTTAAAAATTAAAAAAATCAATCATCCGTAGCTTAAAAAAAAAACCAACAAAACACCAAAACCCTCCAAAAAACTATCCCTAAAACACTATATTGGTTCTTCTTTATTTGAGGGTTTTTGTTCATCAACATCCATCTCTTTGTTCTTTGTTTTACTGGTGTAGACACCTGAATGAGTTTTTGGATCTTGGTTTGAGTACAGTCCATTGTCTGTTTCTCAAACACAGTTAATTTTTTGTCATCGAGTGCAAGTTCATATAGCAAGAAAGAAGAAACAGTCATGCATGAAAACAAAGGAAAAAGCACAATACCAGGTACATACTGTTCTCCTTAAAGACCTTCTTTTCTGAGCTCCTTCTCTGACTAGATTTCTGTTCTCTCCCCAGATTTGAAAAATATTTAGGTAAGTGTCTTTATACTGTAAGGCCTTTAATAGGTTGCCTTTGTTGTGGATGGAGTGACCCACTACACTTGTAACAGGGAAGTTACAATATGTTTATTGAAATAAACCAGCAATTTAACAACGTTTAACAGTAAATGTGACAGTGATTCAGCAGGACTAGATGGCCAGGTGCACTAGTTTATATTTACTGTGTAGAGGACAGGAACAGACAAAACTGTCCAGGGACACCCACCTGTTGAGCCATAAGGTTCAGAAAGGCATCACTTACACCTTCTCAGAGGGGAGTTTACATGTGTCTGGGTTCATACTTAGTCCCAGTCTTACTCTTTATGTCTAATCAATTATTTTAGGTGAGATTTCAAAATTTGAGAGCATTCATTCCAATTTACTTACCTAATATGTAAAAAGAAATCTCTCATCCTCAAGGAGTAACTCTGAGACATGTCCTTTCTCAAGGGGAGATCCTATGTGCAGCCTCTTTCTGTGCCAGAGATTCAACAGGCTTTGGACTGTCCACTATCTAAGGAGTTAAATAATTAACTTATGGTCAGATTTGCATATTGACTACAGATATTAGTTTATTCCATGCTTGTCTTCAAGCAGCCCTTGACCAGAACCTGAATTGCCTAGAATAGCCCTTGGCTATTTGCCTCACACCAATTTACTGGAGCCCTATGAAACCAGTATGTCCATGTGCACCCAATTAAAACTGCTGCTACTGGTTACTTGAGCAGGGTTATAGGAAATAAAGGTCAGGCTGGGGTGGAGGCACACCACCAAATTAATAACAAAAACAACAACACCAAAAAAAAAACCAAAAAAAAACCCAAAACATCCAGACAGATATTTATATCTTACTAGATCTTCTCTTCAAGGGAATGTTCAATAATTTGTGGTCTCAAAAGGCCACCTCAGTGTTGCAGTACAATGAAGATGGGTCAAAATGGCACTGAGTAATTCGGTATGAATTTCTTTACTTCTCTAATTAATATCTGACTCACCAAAGATCTCTGCCATAAAATGATACTCTTCCAGACTTGTAACTACTCTAAAAAGAATTGAACAGGGCTGAAAAAATAACCAACATAGAGTAACTTTAGCTAATAATGGCTTA
Organism: Petroica traversi; assembly: GCA_025920805.1. Taxonomy (NCBI): domain Eukaryota; kingdom Metazoa; phylum Chordata; class Aves; order Passeriformes; family Petroicidae; genus Petroica; species Petroica traversi. The sequence continues at coordinate 15,186,285 of JAHLSL010000062.1, read as the reverse complement.
TGTACAGTATGTGAATGAATAAGTTTGTCAAAGCCATAGGTTACTCACCTTCTCTATTATACTGTTAGACCTTCACATATTGGTGATGGATAAGGTGTTCTTTCACACCTTTTTTTTTAATTTTTAAATGAATGGGTTACAAGTCTGGGGAAATAATTTGAAGCTACATTGTTGGACAAGAATCCAGCAGATTTCAAATAAAATATAACCAGAATAGATCTGTATAGGGCTGTATAGTGGTATTTAGAGTTATTATATAGCCAGATAGTGAAATGGTGTTTTCTGAATTGCAAATAGGTTTGAAACAGTGAATAAAGAAATCATTTATTATTTTTTCTTTAAAGCATCTCCATTAAATACAGTAATACTATCAAGTAAATCACAAGACCCGTTAAAAAGTGCTGAAGTTGCCAGTATGAAACTGTTGGCGTTATTCAGACAGTTTCTTCCACACCTGCAGGTTTTTTCATTATAATGGGTAATTAATAGCATTAATGTTCTAAAAACCCAGATGTGAAAGATACCTTATCTCTTTCTATTGCAACTTGACTCTAAAAAAAACCACTGACGGTATTTACCTGAATCATTAATGTTGGCATAGATTTTCAAGTTAAATAACTTCTTTTATTTAAGGAAAAATGGCATTTTTTGGTTCTAAAAGTCCATCAAAGTTATGTATATAGAAGCCAGATGCTGTTGTACTGCATTGCATATCTGAGAAATACCTATATTGCTTATTTAAATAAAAGTCATGTGTGTCTACTTATTCATGATATTTTCAGCTGGTCCAATGTTGAAGGATTTTCTAAAAATCAGACTACCAGTAAATTAATTATATCACATGCTTCTTTGAAAGAAACATGGCCAGCAGGTCGAGTGAGCTGTCTTCTAGTCTGTCCTTGTGGGATCCCACTTAAAGTACTACATGCAGCTCCAACATAATAACTGTTGGATCGAGTCCAGAGGAAGGTCACGAAGTTGGTCACAGAGCTGGAGCACCTGTCTTGGGAAGACAGGCTGAGAGACTTGGGATTGTTCAGCCTGAAGAAGCCTTTGGGAAGACCTTCTAGCAGCCTCCCAGCACCTAAAGGGAGCCTATAGGAAATCTGCAGAGGGATTATTGACAAGGGTGTGAAGTGACAGGATTAAGAGGAAGGACATCAGGTTTAGATTAGGTATTGGAAATAATTTGTTTACAATGAGATTGGTGAGGCACTGGGACAAGTTGCCCAGAGAGGCTGTGGATCTTCAAGGCTGGGTTGGATGGGGCTTTGAGTTACCCGGTTTAGTAGATATCATTCCTGCCCGTGACAGGGATGGGGTGGGAATAGGATGAGCTATAAGATCTCTTCCGAATCTAACCATTCTATGATTCTATGGATACTGAAAAAGAGGTAATTTTGTATGATCTATTGTATTAATGAAAGAATGAAAAATACTAAATATAGAATAAATTCTTTGGGGAAAAAGTAATTTTAAAAAATGCCTTGTTATAGTAATCAACAACCTAAAGATAAAGCTACAGTTTCTGAAATCCCAGTTTGTTTATTTTCATGTTTGTATGTCTGCAATGAAAGCAGTAAGAGGGGATTAAAGACCTAAAATAACTGCTTATTTTTTCAAGATTTTGGTGCAGTCACTTGAATATTGTGGCATTTGCCTTTTTATTTAATGCATTTGTCACTGTCTTTGCCATTCTCTAAAGCCTGCCTGAATCCTAAATGTTCCAGTGCATGTGTAAAGGCACATTTTTATGCTTTTTTGGAAGGACAATAAAGTGTTTCTCAGATCTGGGAATTAATTTATTTAATATCTATGAAGGTTTCACCTACATTCTGGTCATGAACATATTTCGTGTGGGGCTTTATCTGTAATCATTTATCTAATCCATGATTATTTTTAAATAAAAATTAAGAGGATGATTTATTTTTTCCTTCTGTTAAAATGCATTAGCAGGCAAGATACGGCAAAATATATGGCTGAGAGGGTTTTAATTTGCTTTAATCTGAGCACTAATAATTGAACATTGGAATGACTTTTGAGTCTGCCATCTTAATTTTTTTTCAGTGGGTTATGGGAACTGAATTCAAAATTTTCAGTATAAATATTTATGTTTCTTGCAATTGAATTTGAAGAAAAACATAAAGAATAAAATTCAAAGTACTGATGTACAACATTATCATTTTGACACCAGAGTCTACTGTTTTGTTATATTAATGTTATGTAGTGTTAAAAGTATCTTCTTGAAACTCATTCAATTCAACCAAAGGCTGAGTGACCTTTCACCATGGTACTCACCCTTTTAATTGTAATTGACAGAACAATTTCGTAGTTTCTATTATGTCCCAAAAAACTAGGTATGGGCTATTTGTTACTCCAAACATGATTGGGACACCTTTAATTGTAATTGGCAAGAACTCCTTACTGAAATTTAGCCCAGTGAAATAGTTCTGGCAGATACATTTCTTGTGATAGTGAGAAGCACTCACTATCATGCCTAAGAACATGCAAATAAATTTAAAAAAATATATCCTAAGATTCCAGACATCATAAAGTATCTAGATATTATTGTAACTTCAAGCCAAAAACTTGTGGATCAAGATTCATTCAATTAAGAGCATTTTACACTAATTTATGCCAACAGAGGGACAGTCTTTCTCTTTTGGATGTGAACTCCAATTTGGTATTCTGATGAATGTAGATAGTTTTTAATGCAATAAAATTAATGTCTCGTATGTTTCTTACATAATCTTTACATACTTAGTTAAAAACTGTGGCAGGATTATTAAGCATATTACTTAAAAAAATAAATTAGGAATTGTTTTTAAAAATGCCGTTCTCCCTTTTATTCAATTTTTTCAGAATTCTGGTCCCATGATTGTGATAAAAATGTAAGACCTAACTGTAAGTGGGAAGATCAAATATCTTCCAGAAGTGAGTCTGGGATTGGTCCTGCTGTAGGGCTTGTCTAGAGTCTCTCTTGTGGCCAGATCTAGAGATAAACTAATCAAGATTCCCATGGTGTTGAACAACTGGCTGCCACTTGAATAGACTTACAGCCTCCTCCACTCTAACGTTCTCTGGACAGTTCATTTACTCTTAAATTACTCCCTTATTTTCGTCTCTTCCTTTTTAGCTAATGTTTAAGAAACCCCAGCTCATGCTAGGTGCTACAGGGCTTAAATTATTTGAATTTAAAAAAAAAATCCAATTAGTTTGATTTTTTAGTGGTTTTGTGCATTTCCCTCTAGGACACCAGTGGAATTAAATATTGCGAAAAGCAATTTTTCCCTGATATACAAAAATAATTCAACTTGTGATTTTCCTGACTAAAAAAAAACCCAAAACTCTTATGAATTCATACCTAAGTTTTGTTAGGATGTTTTGTTTTTGTTCTGTTGACCTGCTGTCTCTCCTCCATATGTTGTAAAAATTCATGTGTCATGTGAATAATACTTTAAATTAAATATAATGGTTTTTTGTGTGCTTGCTTTCATAGAACAAGCAAACAAAACAAAAGAAACCCAAAAAAATAAAATATCCGAAAAATGGCTTGTTGATCCTGTGGTCATTCCTGACAAAACAATTTCCAGATAATTGTAATTATCAGAGTAAAGCACTCCCATCAAGTCGTGGGAGGTGATTCTCCCCCTCTCTTTAGCATTGGTGAGGCCACACCTGGAGGACAATGCCCATGTCCGGGCTTCTCAGTACAGAAGGGAAATTAATATATTGAAGAGAGTCTAGAGGAGAGTCATAAAAATTATTAAGAGCAAGGAACCTGAGGAAAGGATGAGAGAGCCTGGAGAAGGCTGATGTTTAATCCTATGAATACCTGTAATAATCTGAAAGGAAGGTTCAATGAAGATGGAGCCATGGTGGTGCACAGTGATAGGGCCAGAGGCAGTGGGCACAAAGTGAAGGACAGGAGTCTCCCTCTGAACATCAGGAAACACTTGTTTTCTGTGACTGAGACTCAGCGTGGGAACAGATTTCCCAGGGAGACTGTGGAGTTTTCTCCTTGGAGACATTCAAAAGCTCTCTGGATATGGTCTTGGGCAGCCTGCTCTAGGTGAACCTGCTTGAGCAGGAAGCTTCTTCCAGCCTCAGCTGTTCTGTGATTCTGTGAACGATGTTGAAGACACATAACATAAATTATATTGGTGAACATAATAATAAATTGGCAGTAATAATACTTCTAGGTTCAATCCCATCCTACTTCAAATTCTAAGATTTAAAAGGTAACATGTATTGAATTTTTAATGTTATGACCAAATGACTATATTTTCACATGGTTACCTTGTCATTAATGCATAGGATGAATAATGCTCCTGAAATGTATCACATTTACGTACTTAGTTACTCCCTTTTCTGTAACACCTTTATTTCTTCTCTCACAGATTTTTGTGGGAAAAATAAAGAAAAAAGTATTAGGGAAAGAAAGACTTTCCTTTTTTTTTAAAGAAACTGATTCAGAAGAATACAATATAAACATATTTTGTTAAACAGAGTTCTTTTCTGAGGATGATGAATCAACATCATAAATACTCACTATTTTTATATTTTTTATGTTGAGAATATTCAATGGAAAACACCAAGACTTAAATTTACAGATATGATGATGACCCCTAACTGTTGCCGAATTTAATAAGTGATATATTTTGTAAATGTGAATTTCTATGTGAAAATTCTACATGACCAGGAAAAACATCAGAGCTTCTCTGCTTTGAATTTGGCACTAAGGGGATATTTAATAGCTTTTGCTTCACACTCTCTAGACTTCTTATCTGTACAGATGAAGATTGTAGTACTATTTAGTTTCATAAAAGTGTTGCTAAGATCAATTCAGCATTCAGATGATGTGGTCAGAGTAGTTTAGTAGACTCTCAAAGACATATTAATTAATTATTTGAAGATTAATAATTTTACATTTAATAAATAATTTGAACCACATCTAAGGAATAAGCCTTGGAGACTTCTGAGAGGAAAAAAAGGAAAATGTAAAGAAATTTTGATTCAATGCGTGTATCTTGGGTGTGCATAAAAATGAGTGAAGTCATGCAATTAAAAACCAAGTGATAACGTGAATGTCAGAGGGCACAAAGCTAATTTACTCGAGTTTAATTCTGACAGTTCATGGATACTAAGTAGAGTTCCAGTGCAGAATATCACAAAAATTTAGGAATTTTTAATTGCTAAGCATCTGGAGATGCAAAATTTCATAGTCCAAAAATTAGAAAGATTTCAAACCCAAATTTTGAGGAAAAAAGATACCTCATATTTATTTAAGACTTTTTTTGAAACTGTATTTGTTATTTCATAAAAAAACCCCAACATAATTAATTCTTTTGATTTTACAGTTGTTCACTAAAATATTTTATTAAAATGGGAGGACTGGATTACGTATTAACATCATTATAAGCATGCATACTTGAACTGTATGTGTTGCCAGCTAGACATGAACACCAGCAGTGTTTCTTGAAGTTTCCAGTAAATTTTATTTTTGGTTTGGGGATTTTGTGTGTGTCTGTGATCCTCTTTTTGCAAGTACAATGCAAAACTTTTATTTTCAAGATGGAATAAGGAAGTCATAATTGGAGGTTTAAAAAAATTATATTTTTAATAGTGTTTTCTGCAACACGAAAGCAGAAGCTTGCTTTTTATGCTATCTTGTTTTTTAAATCCTGAATATTTTGCAGTCAAATAGTTAAAGAAGAAAAGGCCTTTTTGAGAATTGTAATAATCTGTTTGTCCTACAAGGAAGTAAATACCTTTCTCTGCAGGCTACTTCTGAAGGCTACTTCTTCCATTACCACAGTAATTGACTTTAAACAAGAATTTTCTAATTGATTCATGGAAGATACTGTTTTCTACAAGAATTTCAAATAATATCAGTCATAAACAAAGTGAAAGACACTGTCACTGTCAATATTGACAATATTGAGAATACTTGTTTTGATACATAAAATAGTAACTAGAGGAATCAAACCAATGGAAAACCGAGTTACAGTCCACGTCTTTCCAGATTTTGGAAATATATCTTTGAAAAAAAAGTTCAAAAACAGAAATAATGACTTCTTTGAATGCTTAATACTACTTATGCTTCCTTAATGCTCCATGTCTTCATAGCGCCTCTAGGAAGTAAAAAATAAAAGTCAGGACCTGCAATTAAGTGAATATACTAAGTCAGTCATGAGGAAATGGAATTGGTTGATGCATCAGCAAGCATGTAACCAGCAGCTCTAAATTATAATGATATTTCACAATTTACATTCCCAACCTTTACAAGTGATTTGAGACATTCTAATTTTGTTCTGCCTTGAAGCAGTTTCAAGGCAGTCAATAAAGTCCATGAGATTCCCTAACATAGGGCTCAAATTAATTCTTAATTACTAGGCTGATCTGATAGATGACAAAATTTCAACTTTTCTGAAGTGTCATATAGTATGTGCAACTCTGAATTCTACATGGTCAAAAACCCCTTAAAACTCAATTACAAGTTGGCTTTTCAGTCACTTATCCTTTTGCTCTGGCACTACAGTCATAAGTTTAGTGGTATGTACTTAGTCTCTGGGAAAGAGTATTAAAATGCTGCTTTACTCAGTCATAATCTCTTCCGCTGTTCATTCTCTTTGTGGATGTAAATGTTAACATGAAAATCAACTATGCTTTGTGTTTTTCTTCAAAAATAACATAAAACATATGTTTTACAAAGAAGCATACACCAATTTCTGAATTCCTTTATCAATAGAGCAGTACAAAGAAGTAACAGACTTCAAAGAGCATTACATTTGATACAAAGTAAGATAAATAAGCATACCATACTACTCAGCTAATTTTTCTATTTATTAAGTTTAATCTATACAAGGTCATGGTATTTTTTCTTCAATAATTAGGTGATAATGTCCTTTTATTGCTATTTTTTGTTGGTTTTGTTTTGTTTTGTTTTGTTAGCTAATTTCATACTAAACATATTTTCATGTTTCTTGTCAAGGACTTCATCATATCTAGTAGAGATTCCACCCTTACTTTGCATTCCCTTACACTTGTTTCACTGGTCCTCAGATTTCTTGGTTTTCCATTCTAACTTCTGTAACACTAAATTAGTTCAAGATGAGTAATGACTATTTTGTTAAAATTTCAGGTAGTTATTAGTTTTCTTCCCTTAAAATTTTACCTGACACAAGTATCTCAGGGACATCATTAACATCTAAGTAACTGTGACTTCTTCTCATTATTTTAAATATTTTTTATTTGTGATATGCTTTTTAAGCTTTTAAGAATTGTCATATGCAACAGTAGTTATATTGGAGCTGTTTAGAGAGTTGTTGAAATAAAAATATTTTTTTAAAAAGCAATTGATGAAAGAAACAAAATAAACCAGTCAATTTAGTAAAATAAAGAAAAGTTACTGTAGATCAAATTTGGTGATCTTTGCTTTATAGAAGTTTTAAAGTGTGCTGGTTTTTAACTATGATTAATATAATTAATCTATCTAATACCTGCTGCTATCATTAACACTTTCATAACCTTTAATTTAAAAAACCACAACAAAAGCAACCCAAACTAATGCCCTGAAGTTTTATTTACTTTGTAACTTCACTATAGTTGTTGCCTAATATAATAAATCTAATTTTTTAATCTGAGTTACTATTTTGTTACTGATGTTGTCAACTTCTTGAAATTAAGGATATGATATGATTTCATTTAGCTAAATGTAGCCCTTAGCATTCCACCCTTGAAGGTATCCGAGGAAACCATTATTCATTCTGTAAAGTGAGCTATTGCTATCCCTTTGCTGCAGACTTGTAGGTGTTTCCAGTCTGTGTGAGATTACCTGCATGCATATGACCTAAATTAATTTTGACTGTCCCACTTTGGAGAGAATTGCCTTTTAAAATTAACTGCTTGGACATTTGAAATATGACTTGCAGATTCCAGAACTATCATTTTCAGATGTCCCCTGTTGTTCTCCAGAGGTCTGAAGTCATCCCAAGCACTCTAAATTATTTGTCTTCAAAATTCTTGGCCAAGGAGAGAAATAATTCCTCTGCTTGCTCTTATATTGGTCATGCATGTAGCTCTACAAAGTTTTTCTCTGAACAACACATATTTCATTCTCTGTGATTCATGGTTGATACACCTATATTGTCAGTGCAGATCACATACATTGAATTCCTGAACATAATTCCACCGGGCACTAGTACTTAAGTCTGAGAATATTTGAATTACTGCAGAGGCTGACCAAGTATCCAATATGGGCAGAAACATGTGAATGAAAATATTTAGTTAATGAAAAAGTCCAGTTTTTAGATAAACATCATAAATAATTTTTTAAAACCCTCTCTTACAGTTTTCTGATCTAATGTGGTCAATTTTGCTGTGTACTTTGACAAGCACATTCTCTTTTAAACAATAATTTATTTTCCTAATGCAGAACAGAGACTCCATGGCAGCAAGACAGTTTGAAGCAGAACAGATCTAGGCAGAAAACACAGATGGTCTGCTTTCAGAAATTCTCAAAATTTATAGGTAAAAGCACAGCATGTGTAAAGCAGGGTCTAAAGATTTTTACTTTGTTTAAAACATGAAAGAAGTGCTTCAAATGTCAGTAGGTTAACTCACATTCAACAAAATACAAAGTCTCACTATTTAACTGTAAAGCTTTTATTACTATTTTATTGGGGAAACACAAAATATCTCTACCAGAATGTAAAACACTAGCTGAAATGACATGATTGAAATCTCAGTCTTGTTGAAATCAGAGATGCCTTTATTCCCAGCTGTTGTCTGAGTGTGAACATGATGGGAAGTTCTCTGAATACACCTGAAGTCCCAGGAGTTCAGCCTTCTCCAGGAGAGCTTGGCCCCATCACATGTAACAGCGCTTGGGAAATGCTGCCACTCCAAAGGTCCAAACATTTCTTCCTTCTTCCCCTCAGCTTTGTATACCGAGCATGATGTCATATGGTCTGGAATATGCCTTTGATTAGTTTGGGTCCCCTGTCCTGATTTCTCCAACCTCCCAAGCAACCTCAACTTCCTCACCAGTGTGACAGTGTGGAAAGCAGAAAAAGCCTTGGTTCTGTCTGAGCCCTGCTCAGTAATAACAAAAATATCTCTATATTGTTAATCCATGCTCAGCACAAATCAAAACTACAGCCCTTACTAGCCATTGTGAAGAAAATTAACTTTACCCCAGCCCAAGCCAGCACAGCATGTCATTAGCTCGATCTTACCCAGTCAAGTTTGCCTCTTATTGAACAGGTTATAAGTTTCTCAAAAGTCAGATTTAGTGTAAAATTCATCAGTCTATATTTTGCAGCAGGCTTCATCAATTATGAAGAAGTATATGCCAAAATTTGAAATAGCATTTTTCTAAGTTTTATAGGAAACAACAAGTGGAAACAATTTCTAGGAAACAGTAAAAGGAACAAAAATATATTTATATATGCATACACACATAGATAGATATCTCAACATACATGCGCATAGCAATTGCTAGATTTTTTTTCAGAATAGAAAATAATTTGTAAAACCTTTAGTAATTATTGATTGATGGGTTGACACAAGCCAATCCCCCAGCAGTCACACCGCTGCTTGCTCACTGCATCTTCCGGAACATATGAGAAAACTTTGGAGCAAAGACAGATAACTAACGAAGGAAAGTAAAACAACAGTAATGACAACAACAACAACAGCAAGCCAAAACAAAACAAAACAAACAAAAAAAAAGAACACAACAAAGAAGAAGAAGAAGGAAATGAGAGACAATTCCTCAGATTGATGCGCAGCCAGTCTCTGAGCAATGGCCACCCTGGGAGACAACACCTTTCTCCCCACTTCCTCTTCTTCCTCTGCTTTAGGTTTTACTGCTGAGCATGACAACATATGTGATGGAACATCCCTTTGAACAATTCAGATTGCAGTCCCAGCTCTGCACCCTCCTAACCTGCTCATCTCCAGATTTCTCTCAGAAAAATATAAAACCTTAAGCAAGAATAATGCAAAAATAGCCAAAACATTTGTGTGCTATCAACTTTCAATTTTATTGACACATGTCCAAGCCCAGAGACCTATACAGACTATCATGGAGCTAGCTCCATCCCAGCCAGATGCAGTACACTTATAATTCCCTCTATTTGAAAGCAAAAAGTAAATGGGCTAAAGTATGCTATTATAGTTAAAGGATTAATTTAGATTTTATATTTTCAATAATCTTGTTCCTATCTCCTTTGTATATTCTATAAGAGCTGCTGGCAGGTTTTTTTATTGATGCTTTTTTGTTAAAAAGAGCATACAGCCTATATTTTTAATCCAAATTTCATTTCTTAGATAACTGTTGGAAGCATGGTCATACCTTCATTCATTTATTCTTTTAAATTGTTTTCCCTACAACATTGTCACGAATGGGTTTAGGAGTTAAATAAGTCCTTTCTTACTGCCCAGGCCTCTGGCAGCGGGTAGTGACCTTATAGAGATGACCAGATCTCAAAAACCCCTCCCATTCACAAGTTCTTTTAATAATGACTGATTCTGTCTATTATATAGCAAATTATTTATTAATAGACAAGAAAACTATTGACTGTAAGACTTAAAACAAGACTAATACTACACAGGTATGAGAACAAAAAGAAAAAGCTACTAGTAGTGCACGATAAGGTACCTTTGAGCTACAGTTAGTGAAGAAATAGTATAAGTTTAGGATTCAATGTATCTTACCATCCAAGCGTTGGTGCAGCACACATCGAGATCTTTTCTCTCTATCTCCGGAAAGTAACCACAAGCCTGCGTCCAGGACTTGGGGAGAAGTCCCTTACACATGGTGTGTGTGTATGGAAGCTTCTGCTTCAGTGATAAGTCGTGTGTCTTTTATAGTGTAAAACGGTGTCTCTCAGTAATCAATATTTTCCTTTATCTCTTCTTACATCTCTTCCCTAGACTAGGATGTTTATTTTTAAGGCCTGAGCCTCCTGGCACCAGAGATGACTCCTGCTGAGTCCTTCGACTCCTGGGTTATCTCTGATGTACCCATTAGCTCTGGTATGCAGGAAGGGGTGGGGGGGGAGGGAGGTGCCACTGCCACAAACATATCCTTATAATTAAACTTGAGAGAATTATTTTTCGTTCTTAGACGCAATAAAATTATTCAGAAATATACTTCAGAAAATCAACTGGGTATTTCACTTCTGTATTCTGACTTAAATGTGTCTCATAGTCTATATCACTCTCAAGGAGCTTAATTGAATCCAACACTCTTTCATATTAAATATTATTTCAAATATCTGTATTTTTATACCTGGAAGAACTGTAAACTAAAGGTCATTACTCTGGAAAGTTTTTACTATTGCATATGGAATGTGAAAAATAACTGAAGCACAGAGATTAATTGATAATTTCTAGCTTTTCTATAATAAAAAAATCAAAACTAATAGAGGCTTATTATTGATTTATATATATGAATGAAAGAAAAATTACATTTAGAAAACATGAAACTTCTACAAATTAAATATGAGCTGACTGCTATGAGAAATAATTTTATAAAAAAAAACCCCGAAAAACCAACAAAACAACAGCAGCAAAAGAATCAAGCCTGAAACATTTAAAATTGGATCGGTATCAGATTTCCAGGAAAAAACTTGAGTAGTCAGCTCTCAGATCAGATCAGAGCAGGTTTCTCAGTTTTTTGCACCTAGTCCTTGATAGCTTTCAGGAGAGGAGGAAAAGAAAAGAAAAGAAAAGAAAAGAAAAGAAAAGAAAAGAAAAGAAAAGAAAAGAAAAGAAAAGAAAAGAAAAGAAAAGAAAAGAAAAGAAAAGAAAAGAAAAGAAAAGAAAAGAAAAAAGAAAAGAAAAGAGAAAAGAAAAAAGGAAAAAAAGAAAATAAAAGAAAATAAAAGAAAAGAGGAGAAAGAAGAACTTATCAAATGTAAATATATGAACTTTTCATAAAAGAAGATTTTGAAACCAGAAATAGCAGACAGATTGCATGGGAGTTAGCTTTCATGGGCTTAGATAATTTATTTCACTCATCCACACATAAGCATCCAGTGACAGCTCAAATAACTCCAGGAATCTAAAGCACCACCATAGGTATGAAAGATAGGACACAAGATCTGGTTCTTACCTTCCAGAAGCAACATCTGAATATAAAAAGTGTATCCTAGGACACATCAAGAACCTAGGTTTAGATAACTGTAGACACTCTTGGTGTATACCATGTAAGTGACTACAAGTGAGTTAGCTGTGTCAACTCATACAGAGATGAGCTAATCAATACACTCAATTGACTCACCTCACCCTAAAATAAACAGCTATTTTAAAACAGATGTGTAGCTCTCCATTGACTTTACTGACTATGAGATCAATTCATTTGTCAAACAGAGGTTTATAGTGTAATTTGAAACTCTCTTGGTTATCTGAGAAATCTGTATGAGGCTTTCAGTATTGACAGCTTTTAAAGAGACCCATGCCTTTTTGAATCAGCAGCTGAAGGAGACATAAGTAGGTACAGGAAATTAAATAGAACTGTACTCCTGTACTTAAAGAACTGTGTTGCCCTAGATCTTTACCAGTCGTAATATAACTCTATGCCTTACAGTGTAATATACTGTAGACACCACCTTAATGACCAACCTAACATCTAATTTCTGCTCTACGAAAGCATAAGCATCCCATATATCTTATGGACTAGATGAGTGGCCTGTGAGGTGAATTGAGAACTGGTTGAATTACAGGTCCCAGGAGGTTGTAATTACAGTGTTGGAGGCCTCTCACTAGTGGTGTCCCATACCATTTAACTTATCCATAAATGACTTGGATGAAGGCACAGATGCCTTCTCAGCAAGTTTCTAACAACACAAAACTGTGAGGAGTGGCCGATACCGCAAAGGGCTGTGCAGCCCTTCAGAGGGACCTCAACATTTTTGAGAAATGGGCAGCAAAGGACTGAAATTCAACAAAGGCAAATACAGGGTTCTGCACATAGAAAAGAATAACCCCATGCACCAGCAGATGCTGGGGGCTAACCTGCTGGGAAGCAACTCTCCCGAAAAGGACTTAGGAGTGCTGGTGGACAAGCTGTCCATGAGCCAGCAGGGTGACCTTGTGACCAAGAAGGACAATAGTGTCCTGGGGTACTTTGGGAAGAACTTTTCCGCAGGTCAAGACAGATGATTCTGCCACTCTCCTTAGCCCTGGTGAGGCCACATCTGGAGGGCTGTGTCCAATTCTGGGTTCCTCAGTACGAGAGAGACATGGAGCTTCTGGAGTCCAATGGAAGGCAACAAGGTGATTAAGGGACCGAAGCATCTCTCTTAGCAGCCTCTTTTCTTGATGATAGCTGAGGAAGCTGGGCCTATTCATCCTCAAGACATGATTGTAAAGGGACCTCAGCAATTTCATCACTAAGCATCTGAAAGGGGGGAGTCAAGGGAAAGCCTGGGATCTTCTTGGTGCGGCCTAGCAATAGGACAAGAGGCAATGGGGAGAAACTGGTGCACAGAAACCTCCATCTGAACATGAGGAAGAACTTTAATGTGTGAATGATCAGCCACTGGAACAGATTGCCCAGAGAGGCTGAGGAGCCACCCTCACAGGAGCTATTCAAGAACCATCTGGGCACAGTTCTCTGCCATGTGCTCTAGGATGATCAGGGAGGCTGGTTCAGATGACCTAATGTGGTCCCTTCCAACCCTACCATTCTCTGATTCTGTGATTTGCTCTGTGTTAATTAAAAATATGATTAAGTTGCTCACATGAAGTGCTTTCATAACATTTGAAATGTCCTGGGATATCTTACCTGGAATCCAGTTATCAGTCCAGAAGATTGATGATCCTCTGAGGTCCAGTGTAAGAGTTTACAGCCCAATGCAGATGCTGTAAATTGTTGTGGCAGAGGCTTTTGATCAACTGAGTCTACTTCTGTATCTTCATCTGCTGCAAGAGATAGCTTAGCCGCATATACAAAAATTGTTGACACCTAAATTCGTGTGTTTAAGTTTTAATCCCACCCTTGAAGTTTTATGTTATGTTATATCATATTGTATCATACATCATATATCATATCATATCATATCATATCATATCATATCATATCATATCAT